>JAVTVJ010002972.1:0-15107 GCA_034509425.1 Eopsaltria australis | reverse complement strand
CAATTGGAGCATTTTTACCCCAAAATTCTTCCCCATTGAACAAAGTCTTGGGGTTTGGTCCAACGGGGGCGTTTTTATCCCAAAATTTTTCCCCTTGAAGTCCAATATTGAGTTTTCCACCCAATGTTGACTTTTCCGTCCAATTGGAGCATTTTTATCCCAAAATTCATCCCCATTGACCAAAATGTTGGGGTTTTGACCAATGCGGGCGTTTTTATCCCAAAATTTGTCCCCATTGAGGTCCAATATGGGCTTTTCCACCCAAAGTTGAATTTTCCGTCCAATTGGAGCGTTTTTATCCCAAAACTCATCCCTGTTGAGATCCAACCTTGACTTTTCCATCCAACGTTGACTTTTTCACCCAATTGGGGCGTTTTCATCCCAAAATTCACCCCCATTGACCAAAATGTTGGGCTTTGGTAGGATGGGGGCGTTTTTATCCTAAAATTTGTCCCCATTGAGGTCCAATATTGAGTTTTCCACCCAACGTTGTCTTTTCCATCCAATTGGAGCGTTTTTATCCCAAAATTCATCCCCATTGACCAAACTCTTCCGGTTTGGTCCAACGGGGGCGTTTTTATCCCAAAATTTGTCATAGTTGAGGTCCAATATTGACTTTTTCCAACCAACGTTGACTTTTCCATCCAATTGGGGCGTTTTTATCCCAAAACTCATCCCTGTTGAGATCCAACCTTGATTTTTCCATCCAGCCTTGACTTTTCTACCCAATTGGAGCATTTTTACCCCAAAATTCTTCCCCATTGAACAAAGTCTTGGGGTTTGGTCCAACGGGGGCGTTTTTATCCAAAAATTTTTCCCCCTTGAAGTCCAATATTGAGTTTTCCACCGAATGTTGACTTTTTCGTCCAATTGGAGAGTTTTTATCCCAAATATCATCCCCATTGACCAAAATCTTGGGGTTTGGTCCAACGGGGGCGTTTTTATCTCAAAATTTGTCCCATTGATGTTGAACATTGAATTTTCCACACAACACTGACTTTTCCACCGAATTGGGGCATTTTTCATCACAAATCCATCCTCATTGAAGCCCGACGTTTAATTTTCTACCCAATTGGAGCATTTTTATCCAAAAATTCATCCCCATTGACCAAAGTCGTGGGTTTTGATCCAACGGGGGCGTTTTTATCCCAAAATTTGTCCCATTGATGTTGAACGTTGACTTTTCCACCCAACATTGGCTTTTCCACCCAACTGGGCCTTTTTACCCCAAATTCATCCCCATTGAGGTCCAACATTGACTTTTCCATACAATTAGGCAGTTTTTACCCCAAAATTCTTACCTATTGACCAAAATCTTGGGGTTTGGTCCAAAGGGAGCGTTTTTTATCCCGAAATTTGTCCCATTGATGTTGAATCTTGACTTTTCCACCCAACTGGGTGTTTTTAATCCAAAAATCCATCCCCCTTGAGGCCCAGCGTTGGCTTTTCCACCCAACTGGGCATTTTTATTCCAAATCCATCCTCGTTGATGTCCGACGTTGACTTTTCTACCCAATTGGGGCGTTTTTATCCTAAAATTTGTCCCCATTGAAGTCCAATATTGGTTTTTCCACCCAAAGTTGACTTTTCCGTCCAATTGGCGCGTTTTTATCCCAAAACTCATCCCTGTAGAGTTCCAACCTTGACTTTTCCATCCAGCCGTGACTTTTTACCCAAAATGGAGCGGTTTTGTCCCAAAATTCATCCCCATGTGACCAAAATCTTGGGGTTTGGTCCAACGGGGCCGTTTTTATCTCAAAATTTTTCCCATTGATGTTGAACATTGAATTTTCCACCCAACACTGACTTTTCCACCTAATTGGGGCATTTTTATCACAAATCCATCCTCATTGAAGCCCGACGTTTAATTTTCTACCCAATTGGAGCATTTTTATCCCAAAAATTCATCCCCATTGACCAAACTCTCCGGGTTTGGTCTACAGGGGGCGTTTTTATTTCAGAATTTGTCCCCATTCACCAAAATGTTTGGTTTTGGTCTAACGGGGGCATTTTTATCCTGAAATTTGTCCCCATTGAGGTCCAATATTTTGTTTTCCACCCAACGTTGACTTTTCCATCCAATTGGAGCGTTTTTATCCAAAAAATTCATCCCCATTGGCCAAAATCTTGGGGTTTGGTCTAACGGGGGCGTTTTTATCCCAAAATTTGTCCCATTGATGTTGAACCTTGTCTTTTCCATCCAACATTGGCTTTTCCACACAACTGCGGCATTTTTATCCCAAAAATTCATCCCCATTGACCAAAATGTTGGGGTTTGGTCCAACGGGGCGGTTTTATCCTGAAATTTGTCCCCATTGAAGTCCAATATTGACTTTTTCACCCAACGTTGACTTTTCCATCCAATTGGAGCGTTTTTATCTTAAAACTCATCCTGTTGAGATCCAACCTTGACTTTTCCATCCAGCGTTTTGACTTTTCACGGCCAACTGGAGCGTTTTTATCCCAAAATTCATCCCATTGACGCTAAGTCTTGGGTTTGGTCGCATGGGGGCGTTTTATCCGAAATTTTCCCGCATTGACATTGAACATTGACTTTTTCTACCCAACATTGGCTTTACCCACCCAACTGCGGCCTTTTTACGCCAAATTCTCTTGTTGATTTCCAAAGCCTTGTCTTTTCTACGCAAGCTGGAGCATTTTTACGGCCAAATTCCTGCCCCATATGCCCAAAGTCTTCGGGGTTTGGTCACAGGCATTTTTATCACCAAAGATTTTTCCGCCATTGAAGTCCAAATTGGAGGTTTTCCACCATATGTTGACTATTCCCTCACAATTAGGGTGTTTTTATCCCAAAATTCATCCCCATTGACCAAAATGTTAGGGTTTGGTCCAACGGGGGCGTTTTTATCCTGAAATTTGTCCCCATTGAGGTCCAATATTGGCTTTTCCACCCAATGTTGCTTTTTCCGTCCAATTGGAGCGCTTTTATCCCAAAACTCATCCCTGTTGAGTTCCAACCTTGACTTTTCCATCCCACGTTGACTTTTTCACCCACTTGGGGCGTTTTCATCCCAAAATTCACCCCCATTGACCAAAATCTTGGGTTTTGGTAGGATGGGGGCGTTTTTATCCTAAAATTTGTCCCCATTGAGGTCCAATATTGAGTTTTCCACCCAACGTTGACTTTTCCATCCAATTGGAGAGTTTTTATCCCAAAATTCATCCCCATTGACCAAAGTCGTGGGTTTTGACCCAACGGGGACGTTTTTATCCCAAAATTTGTCCCATTGATGTTGAACCTTGACTTTTCCACCCAACATTGGCTTTTCCACCCAACTGGGCCTTTTTACCCCAAATTCATCCCCATTGAGGTCCAACATTGACTTTTCCATACAATTAGGGAGTTTTTACCCCAAACTTCTTCCCCATTGACCAAAATCTTGGGGTTTGGTCCAAAGGGAGCGTTTTTATCCCGAAATTTGTCCCATTGATGTTGAATCTTGACTTTTCCACCCAACTGGGTGTTTTTATCCAAAAATCCATCCCCCTTGAGGCCCAGCGTTGGCTTTTCCACCCAACTGGGGCATTTTTATTCCAAATCCATCCTCGTTGATGTCCGACGTTGACTTTTCTACCCAATTGGGGCGTTTTTATCCTAAAATTTGTCCCCATGGAAGTCCAATATTGGCTTTTCCACCCAAAGTTGACTTTTCCGTCCAATTGGAGCGTTTTTATCCCAAACTCATCCCTGTTGAGATCCAACCTTGACTTTTCCATCCAACGTTGACTTTTTCACCCAACTGGAGCGTTTTTATCCCAAAATTCATCCCCATTGACCTAAGTCTTGGGGTTTGGTTCAACGGGGGCGTTTTTATCCCGAAATTTTTCCCATTGACATTGAACATTGACTTTTCCACCCAACATTGGCTTTCCCACCCAACTGGGCCTTTTACCCCAAAAGTCATCTTTGTTGAGTTCCAGCCTTGACTTTTCTACCCAATTGGAGCATTTTTACCCCAAAATTCTTCCCCATTGAACACAGTCTTGGGGTTTGGTCCAACAGGGGCATTTTTATCCCAAAATTTTTCCCCCTTGAAGTCCAATATTGAGTTTTCCACCCAATGTTGACTTTTCCGTCCAATTGGAGCATTTTTATCCCAAAATTCATCCCCATTGACCAAAATGTTGGGGTTTTGACCAATGGGGGCGTTTTTATACCAAAATTTGTCCCCATTGAGGTCCAATACTGGCTTTTCCACCCAATGTTGACTTTTCCGTCCAATTGGAGTATCCCAAAACTCATCCCTGTTGAGATCCAACCTTTGACTTTTCCATCCAACGTTGGACTTTTTTCACCCAATTGGGGCTTATCCTGAAATTACCCCTCATTGACCAAATCTTGGGTTTGGTAGGATGGGGCGTTTTATCCTGCAAAATTTGTCCCTACTGAGGTCCTCAATATTGAGTTTTCCACCCAACGTTAATTTTTCCATCCAATTGGAGCGTTTTTGACCCAAAATTAACTCCCCATTGTACAAAAGTCTTGGGGTTTAACCAACGGGGCTGCCATCTCCAAAATTTGTCCTAGTTGAGATCCAACCTTGATTTTTCCATCCAGCGTTGACTTTTTCACCCAATTGGAGCATTTTTACCCCAAAATTCTTCCCCATTGAACAAAGTCTTGGGGTTTCCTCCAACGGGGGTGTTTTTATCTCAAAATTTGTCCAATTGACATTGAACATTGACTTTTCTGCCCAACACTGACTTTTCCACCCAATTGGGGCATTTTTATCACTAATCCATCCTCATAAACTTAACGTTGACTTTTCTACCCAATTGGAGCGTTTTTATCCCAAAATTCATCCCCATTGACCAAAGTCATGGGTTTTGATCCAACGGGGGCGTTTTTATCCCAAAATTTGTCCCATTGATGTTGAACCTTGACTTTTCCACCAAACATTGCCTTTTCCACCCAACTGGGCCTTTTTACCCCAAATTCATCCCCATTGAGGTCCAACATTGACTTTTCCATACAATTAGGGAGTTTTTAACCCAAAATTCTTCCCCATTGACCAAAATCTTGGGGTTTGGTCCAAAGGGAGCGTTTTTATCCCGAAATTTGTCCCATTGATGTTGAATCTTGACTTTTCCACCCAACTGGGTGTTTTTATCCAAAAATCCATCCCCTTTGAGGCCCAGCGTTGGCTTTTCACCCAACTGGGCATTTTTATTCCAAATCCATCCTCGTTGATGTCCGACGTTGACTTTTCTACCCAATTAGGGCGTTTTTATCCTAAAATTTGTCCCCATTGAAGTCCAATATTGGCTTTTCCACCCAAAGTTGACTTTTCCGTCCAATTGGAGCGTTTTTATCCCAAAACTCATCCCTGTTGAGATCCAACCTTGACTTTTCAATCCAGCGTTGACTTTTTCACCCAACTGGAGCGTTTTTATCCCAAAATTCATCCCCATTGACCTAAGTCTTGGGGTTTGGTCCAACGGGGGCGTTTTTATCTCAAAATTTGTCCCATTGATGTTGAACATTGACTTTTCCACCCAACACTGACTTTTCCACCCAATTGGGGCATTTTTATCACAAATCCATCCTCTTTGAAGCCTGACGTTGACTTTTCTACCCAATTGGAGCATTTTTATCCCAAAAATTCATCCCCATTGACCAAACTCTCCGGGTTTGGTCCAACAGGGGGCGTTTTTATTTCAAAATTTGTCCCCATTCACCAAAATGTTTTGTTTTGGTCTAACGGGGGCATTTTTATCCTGAAATTTGTCCCCATTGAGGTCCAATATTTTGTTTTCCACCCAACGTTGACTTTTCCATCCAATTGGAGCGTTTTTATCCCAAAAATTCATCCCCATTGGCCAAAATCTTGGGGTTTGGCCTGACGGGGGCGTTTTTATCCCAAAATTTGTCCCATTGATGTTGAACCTTGTCTTTTCCATCCAACATTGGCTTTTCCACACAACTGCGGCATTTTTATCCCAAAAATTCATCCCCATTGACCAAAATGTTGGGGTTTGGTCCAACGGGGCGCTTTTATCCTGAAATTTGTCCCCATTGAAGTCCAATATTGACTTTTTCACCCAACGTTGACTTTTCCATCCAATTGGAGCTTTTTTATCTTAAAACTCATCCCTGTTGAGATCCAACCTTGACTTTTCCATCCAGCGTTGACTTTTTCACCCAACTGGAGCGTTTTTATCCCAAAATTCATCCCCATTGACCTAAGTCTTGGGGTTTGGTCCAATGGGGGCGTTTTTATCCCGAAATATTTCCCATTGACATTGAACATTGACTTTTCCACCCAACATTGGCTTTCCCACCCAACTCGGCCTTTTTACCCAAAATTCATCTTTGTTGATTTCCAACCTTGTCTTTTCTACCCAACTGGAGCATTTTTACCCCAAAATTCTTCCCCATTGAACAAAGTCTTGGGGTTTGGTCCAACAGGGGCATTTTTATCCCAAAATTTTTCCACATTGAAGTCCAATATTGAGTTTTCCACCCAATGTTGACTATTCCCTCCAATTGGGGTGTTTTTATCCAAAAAATTCATCCCCATTGGCCAAAATGTTGGGGTTTGGTCCAACGGGGGCGTTTTTATCCCGAAATTTGTCCCCGTTGAAGTCCAATATTGAGTTTTCCATCCAATGTTTACTTTTCCATCCAATTGGAGCGTTTTTATCTCAAAATTCATCCCCATTGACCAAAATCTTGGGGTTTGGTCCAACGGGGGCGTTTTTATCTCAAAATTTGTCCCATTGATGTTGAACATTGACCTTTCCACCCAACACTGAATTTTCCACCCAACTGGGGCATTTTTATCACAAATCCATCCTTATTGATGCCCAACTTTGACTTTTCTACCCAAATGGAGCGTTTTTATCCCAAAATTCATCTTCATTGACCAAAGTCGTGGGTTTTGACCCAACGGGGGCGTTTTTATCCCAAAATTTGTCCCATTGATGTTGAACCTTGACTTTTCCACCCAACATTGGCTTTTCCACCCAACTGGGCCTTTTACCCCAAATTCATCCCCATTGAGGTCCAACATTGACTTTTCCATACAATTAGGGAGTTTTTACCCCAAAATTCTTCCCCATTGACCAAAATCTTGGGGTTTGGTCCAAAGGGAGAGTTTTTATCCCTAAATTTGTCCCATTGATGTTGAATCTTGACTTTTCCACCCAACTGGGTGTTTTTATCCAAAAATCCATCCCCCTTGAGGCCCAGAGTTTTCTTTTCCACCCAACTGGGCATTTTTATTCCAAATCCATCCTCGTTGATGTCCGACGTTGACTTTTCTACCCAATTGGGGCGTTTTTATCCCAAAATTTGTCCCCATGGAAGCCCAATATTGGCTTTTCCACCCAAAGTTGACTTTTCCGTCCAATTGGAGCGCTTTTATCCCAAAACTCATCCCTGTTGAGTTCCAACCTTGACTTTTCCATCCAACGTTGACTTTTTTCACCCAATTGGGGCGTTTTTATCTCAAAATGCATTCCCATTGACCAAAATCTTGGGGTTTGGTCCAACGGGGGCGTTTTTATCTCAAAATTTGACCCATTGATGTTGAACATTGACCTTTCCACCCAACACTGACTTTTCCGCCCAATTGGGGCATTTTTATCACAAATCCATCGTCATTGATGCCCAACTTTGACTTTTCTTCCCAAATGGAGCGTTTTTATCCCAAAATTCATCTTCATTGACCAAAGTCGTGGGTTTTGATCCAACGGGGGTGTTTTTATCCCAAAATTTGTCCCATTGATGTTGGACCTTGACTTTTCCACCCAACATTGGCTTTTCCACCCAACTGGGACTTTTTACCCCAAATTCATCCCCATTGAGGTCCAACATTGACTTTTCCATACAATTAGGGAGTTTTTACCCCAAAATTCTTCCCCATTGACCAAAATCTTGGGGTTTGGTCCAAAGGGAGAGTTTTTATCCCGAAATTTGTCCCATTGATGTTGAATCTTGACTTTTCCACCCAACTGGGTGTTTTTATCCAAAAATCCATCCCCCTTGAGGCCCAGCGTTGTCTTTTCCACCCAACTGGGCATTTTTATTCCAAATCCATCCTCGTTGATGTCCGACGTTGAATTTTCTACCCAATTGGGGCGTTTTTATCCTAAAATTTGTCCCCATGGAAGTCCAATATTGGCTTTTCCACCCAAAGTTGACTTTTCCGTCCAATTGGAGCGTTTTTATCCCAAAACTCATGCCTGTCGAGTTCCAACCTTGACTTTTCCATCCAGCGTTGACTTTTTCACCCAACTGGAGCGTTTTTATCTCAAAATTCATCCCCATTGACCAAAATCTTGGGGTTTGGTCCAACGGGGGCGTTTTTTATCCGCAAAAATTTTTTCCCGTTGAGGTTTCCAATATTGACTTTTTCACCCAACGGTTGACTTTCCATCCAATTGGAGCGTTTTTTATCCCAAAACTTTCCCTGTGAGATCCAACTTCCGAATTTTTTCCATCCAGCGTTGACTTTTTCACCAAAAATGGAGCGGTTTTTATCCAAAATTCATCCCATTGAGACAAAATTTGGGGTTTGGTCGCAACGGGGGCGTTTTTATCTCAAAATTTTTCCCATTGATGTTGAACATTGAATTTTCCACCCAACACTGACTTTTCCACCCAATTGGGGCATTTTTCATCACAAATCCATCCTCATTGAAGCCCGACGTTTAATTTTCTACCCAATTGGAGCATTTTTATCCCAAAAATTCATCTTCATTGACCAAAGTCGTGGGTTTGATCCAACGGGGGCGTTTTTATCCCAAAATTTGTCCCATTGATGTTGAACCTTGACTTTTCCACCCAACATTGGCTTTTCCACCCAACTGGGCCTTTTTACCCAAATTCATCCCCATTGAGGTCCAACATTGACTTTTCCATACAATTAGGCAGTTTTTACCCCAAAATTCTTCCCCATTGACCAAAATCTTGGGGTTTGGTCCAAAGGGAGCGGTTTTATCCCGAAATTTGTCCCATTGATGTTGAATCTTGACTTTTCCACCCAACTGGGTGTTTTTATCCAAAAATCCATCCCCCTTGAGGCCCAGCGTTGGCTTTTTCACCCAACTGGGCATTTTTATTCCAAATCCATCCTCGTTGATGTCCGACGTTGACTTTTCTACCCAATTGGGGCGTTTTTATCCTAAAATTTGTCCACATTGAAGTCCAATATTGGCTTTTCCACCCAAAGTTGACTTTTCCGTCCAATTGGAGCGTTTTTATCCCAAAACTCATCCCTGTTGAGTTCCAACCTTGACTTTCCATCCAACGTTGACTTTTTCACCCAATTGGGGTGCTTTTATCCCAAAATTCATCCCCATTGGCCAAAATGTTGGGTTTTGTTCCAACGGGGGCATTTTTTTCCCAAAATTTGTCCCCATTGATGTGGAATATTGACTTCTTCACCCAACATTGGCTTTTCCACCCAATTGGGGCGCAATTTTTAAAATCACAAATCACCATCCTCCATTGATGCCCAACTTTGACTTTTTACCAATTGGAAGCGTTTTTTTATCCCAAAATTCATCTCCATTGACCAAAGTCGTGGTTTTTGATCCAACGGGGGAGTTTTTGTCCCAAAATTTGTCCCATTGATGTTGAACCTTGACTTTTCCACCCAACATTGGCTTTTCCACCCAACTGGGCCTTTTTACCCCAAATTCATCCCCATTGAGGTCAACATTGACTTTTCCATACAATTAGGGAGTTTTTACCCCAAAATTTTTCCCCATTGACCAAAATCTTGGGGTTTGGTCCAAAGGGAGCGTTTTTATCCCGAAATTTGTCCCATTGATGTTGAATCTTGACTTTTCCACCCAACTGGGTGTTTTAATCCAAAAATCCATCCCCCTTGAGGCCCAGCGTTGTCTTTTCCACCCAACTGGGCATTTTTATTCCAAATCCATCCTCGTTGATGTCCGACGTTGACGTTTCTAACCAATTGGGGCGTTTTCCTACATTTTGTCATGGAAGTCCAATATTGCTTTTTCCACCTCAACGTTGACTTTTTCCGTCCCAATTTGGAGGTTTTTTTCCAAAAAATTCATCCCCATTGACCAAAATCTTGGGGTTTGGTCCAACGGGGGCGTTTTTATCTCAAAATTTGTCCCATTGATGTTGAACATTGACCTTTCCACCCAACACTGACTTTTCCACCCAATTGGGGCATTTTTATCACAAATCCATCCTCATTGATGCACAACTTTGACTTTTCTACCCAATTGGAGCGTTTTTATCCCCAAATTCATCTTCATTGACCAAAGTCGTGGGTTTTGATCCAACGGGGGCGTTTTTATCCCAAAATTTGTCCCATTGAAGTTGAACATTGACTTTTCCACCCAACATTGGCTTTACCACCCAACTGGGCCTTTTTACCCCAAATTCATTCCATTGAGGTCAACATGACTTTTCCATACATTACGGGAGTTTTTACCGCCAAAATTCTTCCCCATTGACGCAAAATCTGGGTTTGGTCCAAAGGGAGCGTTTTATCCGGCGAAATTTGTCCCATTGATGTTGATTTGACTTTTCCACCCAACTGGGTGTTTTTATGCCAAAAAATCCATCCCACTTGGAGGCCCGCGTTGGCTTTTCCAACTCCAACTTGGGCATTTTAATTCAAATCCATCCTCGTTGATTGTCGCGACGTGACCTTTTCTACCCAATTGGGGCGTTTTTATCCTAAAAATTTGTTCCTCCATTGAAGTCCAATATTGGCTTTTCCACCAACTTGACCTTTTTCCGTCCAATGAGCTGCGTTTTATCCGCAAAACTCATCCTGTTTTGAGATCCAACTTGACTTTCATCCACGTTGACTTTTCTACCCAATTGGAGCTTTTTTACCCCAAAATTCTTCCCCATTGACCAAAATGTTGGGGTTTGGTCCAACGTGGGCGTTTTTATCTCAAAATTTGTCCCATTGATGTTGAACATTGACCTTTCCACCCAACACTGACTTTTCCGCCCAATTGGGGCATTTTATCACAAATCCATCCTCATTGATGCCCAACTTTGACTTTTCTACCCAAATGGAGCGTTTTTATCCCAAAATTCATCCCCATTGACCAAAGTCGTGGGTTTTGATCCAACGGGGGCGTTTTTATCCCAAAATTTGTCGCATTGATGTTGAACCTTGACTTTTCCACCCAACATTGCCTTTTCCACCCAACTGGGCCTTTTTACCCCAAATTCATCCCCATTGAGGTCCAACATTGACTTTTCCATACAATTAGGGAGTTTTTACCCCAAAATTCTTCCCCATTGACCAAAATCTTGGGGTTTGGTCCCAAGGGAGCGTTTTTATCCCGAAATTTGTCCCATTGATGTTGAATCTTGACTTTTCCACCCAACTGGGTGTTTTTATCCAAAAATCCATCCCCCTTGAGGCCCAGCGTTGTCTTTTCCACCCAACTGGGCATTTTTATTCCAAATCCATCCTCGTTGATGTCCGACGTTGACTTTTCTACCCAATTGGGGTGTTTTTAATCCTAAAATTTGTCCCCATTGAAGTCCAATATTGGCTTTTCCACCCAAAGTTGACTTTTCCGTCCAATTGGAGCGTTTTTATCCCAAAACTCATCCCTGTTGAGATCCAACCTTGACTTTTTTATCCAACGTTGACTTTTCACCCAATTGGGACGTTTTTATCCCAAAAATTCATCCCCATTGACCAAACTCTTCCGGTTTGGTCCAACGGGGGCGTTTTTATCCCAAAATTTGTCCCCGTTGAGGTCCAATATTGACTTTTTCACCCAACGCTGACTTTTGAATCCAATTGTAGCGTTTTTATCTTAAAACACATCCCTGTTGAGATCCAACCTTGATTTTTCCATCCAGCGTTGACTTTTTCACCAAAATGGAGCGTTTTTATCCCAAAATTCATCCCCATTGACCAAAATCTTGGGGTTTGGTCCAACGGGGGCGTTTTTATCTCAGAATTTCTCCCATTGATGTTGAACATTGACCTTTCCACCCAACACTGACTTTTGCACCCAATTGGGGCATTTTTCATCACAAATCCATCCTCATAAACTTAACGTTTACTTTTCTACCCAATTGGAGCGTTTTTATCCAAAATTCAGTCCCATTGACTCAAAGTCGTGGTTTTGATCCAACGGGGCGCGTTTTTATCAAAATTTGTCAAAATTGATGTTGAACCTTGACTTTTCCACCCAACATTGGCTTTTCCACCCAACTCGGCCTTTTTACCCCAAATTCATCCCCATTGAGGTCCAACATTGACTTTTCCATACAATTAGGGAGTTTTTACCCAAAATTCTTCCCCATTGACCAAAATCTTGGGGTTTGGTCCAAAGGGATCGTTTTTATCCCGAAATTTGTCCCATTGATGTTGAATCTTGACTTTTCCACCCAACTGGGTGTTTTTATCCAAAAATCCATCCCCCTTGAGGCTCAGCGTTGGCTTTTCCACCCAACTGGGCATTTTTATTCCAAATCCATCCTCGTTGATGTCCGACGTTGACTTTTCTACCCAATTGGGGCGTTTTTATCCTAAAATTTGTCCCCATTGAAGTCCAATATTGGCTTTTCCACACAACGTTGACTTTTCCGTCCAATTGGAGCGTTTTTATCCCAAAACTCATCCCTGTTGAGATCCAACCTTGACTTTTCCCTCCAACGTTGACTTTTTTACCCAAATGGAGCGTTTTTATCTCAAAATTCACCCCCATTGACCAAATACTTGGGGTTTGGTCCAACGGGGGCGTTTTATCCTAAAATTTGTCCCCATGGAAGTCCAATATTGAGTTTTCCACCCAACATTGGCTTTTCCATCCAATTGGAGCATTTTTATCCCAAAACTCATCCTGTTGAGATCCAACCTTGACTTTTCCATCCAACGTTGACTTTTTCACCCAAATGGAGCGTTTTTATCTCAAAATTCATCCCCATTGACCAAAATCTTGGGGTTTGGTCCAACGGGGGCGTTTTTATCTCAAAATTTGTCCCATTGATGTTGAACATTGACCTTTCCACCCAACACTGACTTTTCCACCCAATTGGGGCAATTTTATCACAAATCCATCCTCATTGATGCCCAACTTTGACTTTTCTACCCAAATGGAGCGTTTTTATCCCAAAATTCATCCCCATTGACCAAAGTCTTTGGTTTTGATCCAACGGGGGCGTTTTTATCCCAAAATTTGTCCCATTGATGTTGAACCTTGACTTTTCCACCCAACATTGGTTTTTCCACCCAACTGGGCCTTTTTACCCCAAATTCATCCCCATTGAGGTCCAACATTGACTTTTCCATACAATTAGGGAGTTTTTACCCCAAAATTCTTCCCCATTGACCAAAATCTTGGGGTTTGGTCCAAAGGGAGCGTTTTTATCCCGAAATTTGTCCCATTGATGTTGAATCTTGACTTTTCCACCCAACTGGGTGTTTTTATCAAAAATCCATCCCCCTTGAGGCCCAGCATTGGCTTTTCCACCCAACTGGGCATTTTTATTCCAAATCCATCCTCGTTGACGTTAGACGTTGACTTTTCTACCCAATTTGGGTGTTTTTATTCTAAAATTTGTCCCCATGGAAGTCCAACATTAAGTTTTCTCCCCAAAGTTGACTTTTCCGTCAAATTGGAGTGTTATTATCCCAATTCATCCCCATTGACCCAAATCCTCGGGGTTTTGGTCCAACGGGGGCGTTTTAATCTCAAATTTGTCCCATTGATGTTGAACATTGACCTTTCCACCCAACACGACTTTTCACCGCAATTGGGCATTTTTATACACAAATCCAACCTCATTGATGCCCAACTTTGACTTTTCTACCCAATTGGAGCATTTTTATCCCAAATTCATCCCCATTGACCAAAGTCGTGGGTTTTGACCCAACGGGGGCGTTTTTATCCCAAAATTTGTCCCATTGATGTTGAACCTTGACTTTTCCACCCAACATTGGCTTTTCCACCCAACTGGGCCTTTTTACCCCAAATTCATCCCATTGAGGTCCAACATTGACTTTTCCATACAATTAGGGAGTTTTTACCCCAAAATTCTTCCCCATTGACCAAAATCTTGGGGTTTGGTCCAAAGGGAGCGTTTTTATCCCGAAATTTGTCCCATTGATGTTGAATCTTGACTTTCCCACCCAACTGGGTGTTTTTATCCAAAAATCCATCCCCCTTGAGGCCCAGCGTTGTCTTTTCCACCCAACTGGGCATTTTTATTCCAAATCCATCCTCGTTGATGTCCGACGTTGACTTTTCTAGCCAATTGGGGCGTTTTTATCCTAAAATTTGTCCCCATTGAAGTCCAATATTGGCTTTTCCACCCAAAGTTGACTTTTCCGTCCAATTGGAGCGTTTTTATCCCCAAACTCATCCCTGTTGAGATCCAACCTTGAGTTTTTTATCCCACGTTGACTTTTTCACCCACTTGGGACGTTTTTATCCCAAAAATTCATCCCCATTGACCAAACTCTTCCGGTTTGGTCCAACGGGGGCGTTTTTATCCCAAAATTTGTCCCCGTTGAGGTCCAATATTGACTTTTTCACCCAACGCTGACTTTTGAATCCAATTGTAGCTTTTTTATCTCAAAACTCATCCCTGTTGAGATCCAACCTTGATTTTTCCATCCAGCGTTGACTTTTTCACCCAAATGGAGCGTTTTTATCCCAAAATTCATCCCCATTGACCAAAATATTGGGGTTTGGTCCAACGGGGGCGTTTTTATCTCAAAATTTGTCCCATTGATGTTGAACATTGACCTTTCCACCCAACACTGACTTTTGCACCCAATTGGGGCATTTTTCATCACAAATCCTTCCTCATAAACTTAACGTTGACTTTTCTACCCAATTGGAGCGTTTTTATCCAAAATTTCATCTTCATTGACCAAAGTCGTGGGTTTTGATCCAACGGGGGCGTTTTTATCCCAAAATTTGTCCCATTGATGTTGAACCTTGACTTTTCCACCCAACATTGGCTTTTCCACCCAACTGGGCCTTTTTACCCCAAATTCTTCCCCATTGAGGTCCAACATTGACTTTTCCATACAATTAGGGAGTTTTTACCCCAAAATTCTTCCCCATTGACCAAAATCTTGGGGTTTGGTCCAAAGGGAGCGTTTTTATCC
>JAVTVJ010002971.1:0-10437 GCA_034509425.1 Eopsaltria australis | reverse complement strand
TTTGGGATAAAAAGGTCCCAATTGGGTGAAAAAGTCAACATTGGATGGAAAAGTCAAGGTTGGAACTCGACAGGGATGAGTTTTGGAATAAAAACGCTCCAATTGGACGGAAAAGTCAACTTTGGGTGGAAAAGCCAATACTGGACTTCAATGGGGACAAATTTTAGGATAAAAACGCCCCAATTGGGTAGAAAAGTCCACGTCGGACATCAACGAGGATGGATTTGGAATAAAAATGCCCAGTTGGGTGGAAAAGACAACGCTGGGCCTCAAGGGGGATGGATTTTTGGATAAAAACACCCAGTTGGGTGGAAAAGTCAAGATTCAACATCAATGGGACAAATTTCGGGATAAAACGCTCCCTTTGGACCAAACCCCAAGATTTTGGTCAATGGGGAAGAATTTTGGGGTAAAAACTGCCTAATTGTATGGAAAAGTCAATGTTGGACCTCAATGGGGAGGAATTTTGGGTAAAAAGGACCAGTGGGTGGAAAAAGCCAAGTTGGGTGGAAAAAGTCAAGTTCAACACAATGGACAAATTTTGATAAAACGCCCCCGTTGATCAAACCCAGACTTGGTCAATGGGAATGAATTTTGGGATAAAAACCTCCAATTGGTAGAAAAACCAACGTTAGTTTATGAGGATGGATTTATGATACAAATGCTCCAATTGGGTGGAAAAGTCAGTGTTGGGTGGAAAGGTCAATGTTCAACATCAATGGGACAAATTTTGAGATAAAACGCCCCCGTTGGACCAAACCCCTAGATTTTGGTCAATGGGGATGAATTCTGGGATAAAAACGCTCCAATTGGATGGAAAAGTCAACGTTGGGTGGAAAACTCAATATTGGACCTCAATGGGGACAAATTTTAGGAAAAAAACGCCCCCATCCTACAAAAACCCAAGATTTTGGTCAATGGGGGTGAATTTTGGGATAAAACCACCCCAATTGGTGAAAATTCAAACGTTGATGAAAAAGTCAGGTTGGACTCAACAAGGGATGAGTTGGGATAAAAGCGCTCCAATGGACCGGAAAATTAACATTGGGTGGAAAAAGCCATATGGACCCTCAATGGGGACAAATTTTGAGATTAAAACGCCCCCGTTGGACCAAACCCCAAGATTTTGGTCAATGGGGATGAATTTTGGGATAAAAACGCTCCATTTGGGTGAAAAAGTCAACGTTGGATGGAAAAATCAAGGTTGGATCTAAACAGGGATGAGTTTTGGGATAAAAACGCCCCAATTGAATGGAAAAGTCAACGTTGGTTGGAAAACTCAATATTGGACCTCAATGGGGACAAATTTTAGGATAAAAACGCCCCCATCCTACCAAAACCCCAAGATTTTGGTCAATGGGGGTGAATTTTGGGATGAAAACGCCCCAATTGGGTGAAAAAGTCAACGTTGGATGGAAAAGTCAAGGTTGGAACTCAACAGGGATGAGTTTTGGGATAAAAGCGCTCCAATTGGACGGAAAATGCAACATTGGGTGGAAAAGCCAATATTGGACCTCAATGGGGACAAATTTCAGGGTAAAAACGCCCCCGTTGGACCAAACCCTAACATTTTGGTCAATGGGGATGAATTTTGGGATAAAACCACCCCAATTGGACGGAAAAGTCAATGTTGGGAGAAAAAGTCAATGTTCAACGTCAATGGGTCAAATTTTGGGATAAAAACGCCCTCGTTGTCCAAAACCGCAACATTCTGGTCAATGGGGATGAATTTTTGGGATAAAAATGCTCCAATTGGACGGAAAAGTCAACATTGGGTGGAAAACTCAATATTGGACTTCAATGGGGAAAAATTTTGGGATAAAAATGCCCCTGTTGGACCAAACCCCAAGACTTTGTTCAATGGGGAAGAATTTTGGGGTAAAAATGCTCCAATTGGGTAGAAAAGTCAAGACTGGAACTCAACAAAGATGACTTTTGGGGTAAAAAGCCCAGTTGAGTGGGAAAGCCAATGTTGGGTGGAAAAGTCAATGTTCAATGTCAATGGGAAAAATTTCGGGATAAAAACTCCCCCGTTGGACCAAAGCGGAAGAGTATGTCAATGGGGATGAATTTTTGGGATAAAAACGTCCCAATTGGGTGAAAAAGTCAACGTTGGATGGAAAAGTCAAGGTTGGAACTCGACAGGGATGAGTTTTGGGATAAAAACGCTCCAATTGGACGGAAAAGTCAACTGTGGGTGGAAAAGCCAATGTTGGACTTCAACGGGGACAAATTTTAGGATAAAAACGCCCCAATTGGGTAGAAAAGTCAACGTCGGACATCAACGAGGATGGATTTGGAATAAAAATGCCCAGTTGGGTGGAAAAGCCAACGCTGGGCCTCAAGGGGGATGGATTTTTTGGATAAAAACACCCAGTTGGGTGGAAAAGTCAAGATTCAACATCAATGGGACAAATTTCGGGATAAAAACGCTCCCTTTGGACCAAACCCCAAGATTTTGGTCAATGGGGAAGAATTTTGGGGTAAAAACTCCCTAATTGTATGGAAAAGTCAATGTTGGACCTCAATGGGGATGAATTTGGGGTAAAAAGGCCCAGTTGGGTGGAAAAGACAATGTTATGTGGAAAAGTCAAGGTTCAACATCAATGGGACAAATTTTGGGATAAAAACGCCCCCGTTGGATCAAAACCCACGACTTTGGCCAATGGGGATGAATTTTGGGATAAAAATGCTCCAATTGGGTAGAAAAGACAAAGTTGGGCATCAATGAGGATGGATTTGTGATAAAAATGCCCCAATTGGGTGGAAAAGTCAGTGTTGGGTGGAAAGGTCAATGTTCAACATCAATGGGACAAATTTTGAGATAAAAACGCCCCCGTTGGACCAAACCCCAAGATTTTGGTCAATGGGGATGAATTTTGGGATAAAAACGCTCCAATTGGATGGAAAAGTCAACGTTGGGTGGAAAACTCAATATTGGACCTCAATGGGGACAAATTTTAGGATAAAAACGCCCCCATCCTACCAAAACCCAAGATTTTGGTCAATGGGGGTGAATTTTGGGATAAAAACTCCCCATTTGGGTGGAAAAGTCAACGTTGGATGGATAGTCAAGGTTGGAACTCAACAGGGATGAGTTTTGGGATAAAAGCGCTCCAATTGGACGGAAAATTCAACATTGGGTGGAAAAGCCAATATTGGACCTCAATGGGGACAAATTTCGGGATAAAAAACGCCCCCGTTGGAGCAAAACTCCAAGATTTTGGTCAATGGGGGTGAATTTTGGGATAAAACAGCTCCATTTGGGTGAAAAAAGTCAACGGTTGGTGGAAAAAGTCAGGTTGGATCTCAACAGGGATTAATTTTGGGATAAAAACGCTCCAATTGGATGGAAAAGTCAACGTTGGGTGGAAAACTCAATATTGGACCTCAATGGGGACAAATTTTAGGATAAAAACGCCCCCATCCTACCAAAACCCAAGATTTTGGTCAATGGGGACGAATTTTGGGATGAAAACGCCCCAATTGGGTGAAAAAGGCAACGTTGGATGGAAAAGTCAAGGTTGGAAATCAACAGGGATGAGTTTTGGGATAAAAGCGCTCCAATTGGACGGAAAATTCAACATTGGGTGGAAAAGCCAATATTGGACCTCAATGGGGACAAATTTTGGGATAAAAACGCCCCTGTTGGACCAAACCCCAGCATTTTGGTCAATGGGGATAAATTTTGGGATAAAACCACCCCAATTGGACGGAAAAGTCAATGTTGGGAGAAAAAGTCAATGTTCAACGTCAATGGGTCAAATTTTGGGATAAAAACGCCCTCGTTGGTCCAAAACCCAACATTCTGGTCAATGGGGATGAATTTTTGGGATAAAATTGCTCCAATTGGACGGAAAAGTCAACATTGTGTGGAAAACTCAATATTGGACTTCAATGGGGAAAAATTTTGGGATAAAAATGCCCCTGTTAGACCAAACCCCAAGACTTTGGTCAATGGGGAAGAATTTTGGGGTAAAAATGCTCCAATTGGGTAGAAAAGTCAAGGTTGGAAATCAACAAGGATGAATTTTGGGTAAAAAGGCCCAGTTGGGTGGGAAAGCCATTGTTGGGTGGAAAAGTCAATGTTCAATGTCAATGGGAAAAATTTCGGGATAAAAACTCCCCCGTTGGACCAAACCGGAAGAGTATGTCAATGGGGATGAATTTTTGGGATAAACACGTCCCAATTGGGTGAAAAAGTCAACGTTGGATGGAAAAGTCAAGGTTGGAACTCGACAGGGATGAGTTTTGGGATAAAAACGCTCCAATTGGACGGAAAAGTCAACTTTGGGTGGAAAAGCCATTATTGGACTTCCATGGGGACAAATTTTAGGATAAAAACGCCCCAATTGGGTAGAAAAGTCAACGTAGGACATCAACGAGGATGGATTTGGAATAAAAATGCCCAGTTGGGTTGAAAAGCCAACGCTGGGCCTCAAGGGGGATGGATTTTTTGGATAAAAACACCCAGTTGGGTGGAAAAGTCAAGATTCAACATCAATGGGACAAATTTCGGGATAAAAACACTCCCTTTGGACCAAACCCCAAGATTTTGGTCAATGGGGAAGAATTTTGTGGTAAAAACTCCCTAATTGTATGGAAAAGTCAATGTTGGACCTCAATGGGGATGAATTGGGGGTAAAAAGGCCCAGTTGGGTGGAAAAGGCAATGTTGGGTGGAAAAGTCAAGGTTCAACATCAATGGGACAAATTTTGGGATAAAAACGCCCCCGTTGGGTCAAAACCCACGACTTTGGTCAATGGGGATGAATTTGGGATAAAAATGCTCCAATTGGGTAGAAAAGTCAAAGTTGGGCATCAATGAGGATGGATTTGTGATAAAAATGCCCAAATTGGGCGGAAAAGTCAGTGTTGGGTGGAAAAGTCAATGTTCAACATCAATGGGACAAATTTTGGGTTAAAACGCCCCCGTTGGACCAAACCCCAAGACTTTGGTGAATGGGGATGAATTTTGGGATTAAAATCTCCCAAGTGTCGTGGAAAAGCCAATGTTGGGTGTATAAGTCAAGTTTCAACATCAATGGGACAAAATTTGAGATAAAAACGCCCCCGTTGGACCAAAACCCAACATTTTGGCCAATGGGGATGAATTTTGGGATAAAAATGCTCAAATATGGTAGAAAAGTCAACGTTGGGCGGAAAACACAATATTGGACCTCAATGGGGACAAATTTCGGGATAAAAATTCCCCCATTGGACCAAAACCCAAATTTTGGTCAATGGGGATGAATTTTGGGAAAAAAACGCTCCAATTGGATGAAAATGTCAACGCTGGATGGAAAAGTCAAGGTTGGATCTCAACAGGGATGAGTTTTGGGATAAAAACGATCCAATTGGACGGAAAAGTCAATGTTGGGTGAAAAAGCCAATATTGGACTTCCATGAGGACAAATTTTAGGATAAAAACACCCCAATTGGGTAGAAAAGTCAACGTAGGACATCAACGAGGATGGATTTGGAATAAAAATGCCCAGTTCGGTGGAAAAGCCAACACTGGGCCTCAAGGGGGATGGATTTTTGGATAAAAACACCCAGTTGGGTGGAAAAGTCAAGATTCAACATCAATGGGACAAATTTCGGGATAAAAACGATCCCTTTGGACCAAACCCCAAGTTTTTGGTCAATGGGGAAGAATTTTGGGGTAAAAACTGCCTAATTGTATGGAAAAGTCAATGTTGGACCTCAATATAGATGAATTTGGGGTATAAAGGCCCAGTTGGGTGGAAAAGCCAATGTTGGGTGGAAAAGTCAAGGTTCAACATCAATGGGACAAATTTTGAGATAAAAACGCCCCCGTTGGACCAAACCCCAAGATTTTGGTCAATGGGGATGAATTTTGAGATAAAAACGCTCCATTTGGATGAAAAAGTCAACGTTGGATGGAAAAGTCAAGGTTGGATCTCAACAGGGATGAGTTTTGGGATAAAAACGCTCCAATTGGACGGAAAAGTCAACTTTGGGTGGAAAAGCCAATATTGGACTTCCATGAGGACAAATTTTGGGATAAAAACGCCCCAATTGGGTAGAAAAGTCAACGTCGGACATCAACGAGGATGCATTTGGAATAAAAATGCCCAGTTGGTGAAAGCCAACGCTGGGCCTCAAGGGGATGGATTTTGATAAAACACCAAGTGGGTGAAAAGTCAAGATTAACATCAATGGGACAAAATGGGACAAATTTTGGGATAAAAACGATCCCTTTGGACCAAACCCCAAGATTTTGGTCAATGGAGAAGAATTTTGGGGTAAAAACTCCCTAATTGTATGGAAAAGTCAATGTTGGACCTCAATGGGGATGAATTTGGGGTAAAAAGGCCCATTTGGGTGGAAAAGGCAATGGTGGGTGGAAAAGTCAAGGTTCAACATCAATGGGACAAATTTTGGGATAAAAACGCCCCCGTGGGATCAAAACCCACGACTTTGGTCAATGGGGATGAATTTTGGGATAAAAAAATCGCTGCCATTTGGGTAGAAAAGTCAAAGTTGGGGCATCAATGAGGATGGTATTTGTGATAAATGCCCAATAGATGGAATAAGTCAGTGTTGGGTGAAGGAAGCAATGTTCAACATCAATGGGACAAATTTTGGATAAGAAACGCCCACCCGTTGGACGGCAAACCCAAGTTTTTGGTACAATGGGGATGCATTTGGGATAAAAGCGCTCCAATTGGATGGAAAAGTCAACATTGGATGGAAAACTCAATATTGGACCTCAATGGGGACAAATTTTAGGATAAAAACGCCCCCATCCTACCAAAACCCAAGATTTTGGTCAATGGGGATGAATTTTGGGACTAAAACGCCCCAATTGGGTGAAAAATCAACGTTGGATGGAAAAGTCAAGGTTGGAACTCAACAGGGATGAGTTTTGGGATAAAAGCGCTCCAGTTGGACGGAAAATTCAACATTGGGTGGAAAAGCATATATTGGACCTCAATGGGTACAAATTATGGGATAAAAACGCCCCCGTTGGACCAAACCCCAAGATTTTGGTCAATGGGGATGAATTTTGAGATAAAAACGCCCCAATTGGGTGAAAAAGTCAACGTTGGATGGAAAAGTCAAGGTTGGATCTCAACAGGGATGAGTTTTGGGATAAACGCTTCCAATTGGATGGAAAAGTCAGTGTTGGGTGGAAAAGTCAATATTTGACCTCAATGGGGACAAATTTTGGGATAAAAACTCCCCCATACCACCAAAACCTAAGATTTTGGTCAATGGGGGTAATCTTGAGATAAAAACACCCCAATTGGGTGAAAAAAGTCAACGTTGGATGGAAAAGTCAAGGTTGGAACTCAACAGGGATGAGTTTTGGGATAAAAACGCCCTCGTTGGTCCAAAACCCAACATTTTGGTCAATGGGGATGAATTTTTGGGATAAAAACGCTCCAATTGGACGGAAAAGTCAACATTGGGTGGAAAATCAATATTGGATTTCAATGGGAAAAAATTTTGGGATAAAAATGCCCCCGTTGGATCAAAACCCAAACATTTTGATCAATGGGGATGAATTTTTGGGATAAAAACTCCCCAGTTGAGTGAAAAAGTCAACGTTGGATGGAAAAGTCAAGGTTGGATCTCAACAGGGATGAGTTTTGGGATAAAAACGCTCCAATTGGACGGAAAATTCAACATTGGGTGGAAAAGCCAGTATTGGACCTCAATGGGGACAAATTTTGGGATAAAAACGCCCCATTGGACCAAACCCCAACATTTTGGACAATGGGGATGAATTTTGGGATAAAAATGCTCCAATTGGTCGGAAAAGTCAACATTGGGTGGAAAACTCAATATTGGACTTCAAGGGGGAAAAATTTGGGGATAAAAACGCCCCCGTTGGACCAAACCCCAAGACTTTGTTCAATGGGGAAGAATTTTGGGGTAAAAATGCTCTAATTGGGTAGAAAAGTCAAGGCTGGAACTCAACAAGGATGACTTTTGGGGTAAAAGGCCCAGTTGGGTGGGAAAGCCAATGTTGGGTGGAAAAGTCAATGTTCAATGTCAATGGGAAAAATTTCAGGATAAAAATGCCCCCGTTGGACCAAACCCCAAGACTTAGGTTAATGGGGATGAATTTTGGGATAAAAACGGTCCAGTTGGGTGAAAAAGTCAACGCTGGATGGAAAAGTCAAGGTTGGATCTCAGCAGGGATGAGTTTTGGGATAAAAACGCTCCAATTGGACGGAAAAGTCAGCGTTGGGTGAAAAAGTCAATATTGGACCTCAACGGGGACAAATTTTGGGATAAAAACGCCCCCGTTGGACCAAACCCCAACATTTTGGTCAATGGGGGTGAATTTTTGGGATAAAAACGCCCCAATTGGGTGAAAAAGTCAACGTTGGATGGAAAAGTCAAGGTTGGATCTCAACAGGGATGAGTTTTTGGATAAAAACGCTCCAATTGGACGGAAAAGTCAACTTTGGGTGGAAAAGCCAATATTGGACTTCAATGGGGACAAATTTTAGGATAAAAACACCCCAATTGGGTAGAAAAGTCAACGTCGGACATCAACGAGGATGGATTTGGAATAAAATGCCCAGTTGGGTGGAAAAGCCAACGCTGGGCCTCAAGGGGGATGGATTTTTGGATAAAAACACCCAGTTGGGTGGAAAAGTCAAGATTCAACATCAATGGGACAAATTTCGGGATTAAAACGCTCCCTTTGGACCAAACCCCAAGATTTTGGTCAATGGGGAAGAATTTTGGGGTAAAAACTCCCTAATTGTATGGAAAAGTCAATGTTGGACCTCAATGGGGATGAATTTGGGGTAAAAAAGGCCCAGTTGGGTGGAAAAGCCAATGTTGGGTGGAAAAGTCAAGGTTCAACATCAATGGGACAAATTTTGGGATAAAAACGCCCCCGTTGGATCAAAACCCACGACTTTGGTCAATGGGGATGAATTTTGGGATAAAAACGCTCCATTTGGGTAGAACAGTCAAAGTTGGGCATCAATGAGGATGGATTTGTGATAAAAATGCCCCAATTGGGCGGAAAAGTCAGTGTTGGGTGGAAAGGTCAATGTTCAACATCAATGGGACAAATTTTGAGATAAAAACGCCCCCGTTGGACCAAACCCCAAGATTTTGGTCAATGGGGATGAATTGTTGGATAAAAAACCTCCATTTTGGGTGAAAAAGTCAAACGTGATGGAAAAGTCAAAAGGTTGGATCTCAACAGGATGAGTTTTGGGATAAAAACGCTCCAATTGGACGGAAAAGTCAACTTTGGGTGGGAAAAGCCAATATTGGACTTCCATGGGTAAAAATTTTCTGGGATAAAACGCCCCAATTGGTAAGAAAAGTCAACGTCGGACATCAACGAGATGGATTTGGAATAAAAATGGCCCAGTTTGGTGGTAAATACACACTGGGCCTGCAGGGGATGGTTATTTTTGGATAAACACCCAGTTTGGGTGGAAAAGTCAAGATTCAACATCAATGGACAAATTTTGCGATAAAACGATCCCTTTGGACGCAAACCCCAAGATTTTGGTCAATGGGGAAGATTTTGGGGTAAAAACATCCCTAAATTGTATGGAAAAGTCAATGTGGACCTCAATGAGGATGGATTTGTGATAAAAATGCCCCAATTGGGTGGAAAAGTCAGTGTTGGGTGGAAAGGTCAAGGTTCAACATCAAATGGGACAAATTTTGAGATAAAAACGCCCCCGTTGGACCAAACCCCAAGATTTTGGTCAATGGGGATGAATTTTGGGATAAAAACGCTCCATTTGGGTGAAAAAGTCAAGGCTGGATAGAAAAATCAAGGTTGGATCTCAACAGGGATGAGTTTTGGGAAAAAAACGCACCAATTGGATGGTAAAGTCAACGTTGGGTGAAAAACTCAATATTGGACCTCAACGGGGACAAATTTTGGGATAAAAACGCCCCCGTTGGACCAAACCGGAAGAGTTTGGTCAATGGGGATGAATTTTGGGATAAAAACGCTCTAATTGGATGGAAAAGACAACGTTGGGTGGAAAAGTCAATATTGGACCTCAATGGGGACAAATTTTAGGATAAAAACGCCCCTATCCTACCAAAGCCCAAGATTTTGGTCAATGGGGGTGAATTTTGGGATGAAAACGCCCCAATTGGGTGAAAAAGTCAACGTTGGATGGAAAAGTCAAGGTTGGATCTCAACAGGGATGAGTTTTGGGATAAAAACGCTCCAATTGGACGGAAAATTCAACATCGGGTGGAAAAGCCAGTATTGGACCTCAATGGGGACAGATTTTGGGATTAAAACGCCCCATTGGACCAAACCCCAAGATTTTGGTCAATGGGGATGAATTTTCGGATAAAAATGCTCCAATTGGACGGAAAAGTCAACATTGGGTGGAAAACTCAATATTGGACTTCAAGGGGAAAAATTTTGGGATAAAAACGCCCCCGTTGGACCAAACCCCAAGAC
>JAVTVJ010002969.1:0-10710 GCA_034509425.1 Eopsaltria australis | reverse complement strand
TCGGTGAATATTCATCATTTTTTTGCATAAATACAGGCGTTATTCAATTAAATCTTATTCATTCCCTTTCAATAAACTTCATTTGCATGAAAAGCAGAGTCCATCAGCGTTAATTAATCGCATTTCCATCATTTGCATCAAGTGTTTCCCCAAGCCCTCCAAAAGACCCAAAATGACCCAAAACTTCCCCAAAAAGTCCCAAAAATGACCCAGAACTGCCCCAATTTTCCCCAAATCCTCCCAAACTGCCCCCAGATCCCCGTTTCCCCCCTAAAAACCGCATTTTCCTCCATTTTCAGCCATCTTTTCCATAGTTGCTCATTTTTCCCATCTAAGGCCGCCTCATTTGCATAGCGGCCGCGACCCCGCCCCCAGGGGCGTGGCCTGACGGGCGACTCCTCCCCCAGCAGGCGGCGCATGCGCAGCTCCTGCTCGGCCTGGCGCTAGCCCGGCAGGCACTGAGACCTCCCGGCCACTAGGTGGCGCTAACGCAGTGGGTTTTGAGGCGATCTGAGGGCTTTGGGGGGAAATGTAGGGGATGATGGGGGGCCCAGGTAGAATATGGGGGATTGTGGGGTGAATTTGGTGGATTTTGGGGATCCCTGACGGGTTTAGGGGCACCTGAAGTGGATTTTGGGGTGAATTTGGGGAATTTTGGGTGTCCCTGAGCGGTTTAGGGAGATCTGAAGTGGATTTTGGGGTGAATTTAATGGGGGATTTTGGGCTGACCATGTTTTTCCCTCATTAGCATAAAGGGCGTGGCCACACCCCGTGATCACGGGGCCTTGTTGAATCAAAAGGGGCGTGGCCTAACACCAACATCCACACTCCAACCTCATTTGCGTATAGTCGGTGAATATTCATCATTTATTTGCATAAATACAGGCGTGATTCAATTAAATCTTATTAATTTCCTTGCAATAAACTTCATTTGCATGAAAAGCAGAGTCCATCAGCGTTAATTAATCGCATTTCCATCATTCGCATCGTGTTTCCCCAAGCCCTCCAAAAAGACCCCAAAATGACCCAGAACTGCCCCAATTTCCCAAATCCCCCAAACTGCCCCCAGCATCCCCTTTTCCCCCCTAAAAACGCATTTTCCTCCATTTTCAGCCATCTTTCCATATTTGGTCATTTTTCCCATCTAAGGCCGCCTCATTTGCATAGCGGCCGCGGCCCCGCCCCCAGGGGCGTGGCCTGACGAGCGACTCCTCCCCAGCAGGCGGCGCATGCGCAGCTCCTGCTCGGCCTGGCTCTAGCCCGGCAGGCACTGAGACCTCCCGGCCACTAGGTGGCGCTAACGCAGTCGGTTTTGAGGCGATCTGAGGGCTTTGGGGGGAAATGTAGGGGATGATGGGGGTCCCAGGTAGAATATGGGGGATTGTGGGGTGAATTTGGTGGATTTTGGAGATCCCTGAGAGGTTTAGGGGCACCTGAAGTGGATTTTGGGGTGAATTTGGGGGATTTTGGGGGTCCCTGAGAGGTTTAGGGGCATCTGAAGTGGATTTTGGGGTGAATTTGGGGGATTTTGGGGGTCCCTGAGGGGTTTAGGGAGATCTGAGCAGGATTTTGGGGTGAAGTTGGGGGTTTTGGGCTGACCATATTTGTCCCTGATTAGCATAAAAGGCGTGGCCACACCCAGTGATCACGGGGCCTTGTTTGAATCAAAAGGGGCGTGGCCTAACACCAACATCCACACTCCAACCTCATTTGCGTATAGTCGGAGACTATTCATCATTTTTTTGCATAAATACAGGCGTGATTCAATTAAATCTTATTCATTCCCTTGCAATAAACTTCATTTGCATGAAAAGCAGAGTCCATCAGCGTTAATTAATCGCATTTACATCATTTGCATCAAGTGTTTCCCCAAGCCCTCCAAAAGACCCAAAAGAACCCAAAACTTCCCCAAAAAGTCCCCAAAATGAACCAGAACTGCCCCAATTTTCTCCAAATCCCCCCAAACTGCCCCCAGATCCCCCTTTTCCCCCCTAAAAACCGCATTTTCCTCCATTTTCAGCCATCTTTTCCATAGTTGCTCATTTTTCCCATCTAAGGCCGCCTCATGTGCATAGCGGCCGCGACCCCGCCCCCAGGGGCGTGGCCTGACGGGCGACTCCTCCCCCAGCAGGCGGCGCATGCGCATCTCTTGCTCGGCCTGGCTCTAGCCCGGCAGGCACTGAGACCTCCCGGCCACTAGGTGGAGCTAATGCAGTGGGTGTTGAGGCGATCTGAGGGCTTTGGGGGGAAATGTAGGGGATGATGGGGGTCCCAGGTAGAATATGGGGGATTGTGGGGTGAATTTGGTGGATTTTGGGGATCCCGGAGGGGTTTAGGGGCACCTGAAGTGGATTTTGGGGTGAATTTGGGGGATTTTGGGTGTCCCTGAGCGGTTTAGGGGGATCTGAAGTGGATTTTGGGGTGAATTTGGGGGATTTTGGGGGTCCCTGAGGGGTTTAGAAGGATCTGAGCAGGATTTTGGGGTGAATTTGGGGGGTTTTGGGCTGACCATTTTTGTCCCTCATTAGCATAAAGGGCGTGGCCACACCAGTGATCACGGGGCCTTGTTTGAATCAAAAGGGGCGTGGCCGAACACCAACATCCACACTCCAACCTCATTTGCGTATAGTCGGTGAATATTCATCATTTATTTGCATAAATACAGGCGTGATTCAATTAAATCTTATTCATTCCCTTGCAATAAACTTCATTTGCATGAAAAGCAGAGTCCATCGGCGTTAATTAATCGCATTTCCATCATTTGCATCAAGTGTTCCCCCAAGCCCTTCAAAAGACCCAAAATGACCCAAAACTTCCCCAAAAAGTCCCCAAAATGACCCAGAACTGCCCCAATTTTCCCCAAATCTCCCCAAACTGCCCCCAGATCCCCCTTTTCCCCCTAAAAGCCGCATTTTCCTCCATTTTCAGCCATCTTTTCCATATTTGGTCATTTTTCCCATCTAAGGCCGCCTCATTTGCATAGCGGCCGCGGCCCCGCCCCCAGGGGCGTGGCCTGACGGGCGACTCCTCCCCCAGCAGGCGGCGCATGCGCAGCTCCTGCCCGGCCTGGCTCTAGCCCGGCAGGCACTGAGACTTCCCCGCCACTAGGTGGCGCTAACGCAGTGGGTTTTGAGGCGATCTGAGGGCTTTGGGGGGAAATGTAGGGGATGATGGGGGTCCCAGGTAGAATATGGGGGATTGTAGGGTGAATTTGGTGGATTTGGGGATCCCTGAGGGGTTTAGGGGCACCTGAAGTGGATTTTGGGGTGAATTTGGGGGATTTTGGGTGTCCCTGAGCGGTTTAGGGAGATCTGAAGTGGATTTTGGGGTGAATTTGGGGGATTTTGGGGGTCCCTGAGGGCTTTAGAAGGATCTGAGCAGGATTTTGGGGTGAATTTGGGAGGTTTTGGGCTGACCATATTTGTCCCTGATTAGCATAAAGGGCGTGGCCACACCCAGTGATCACGGGGCCTTGTTTGAAGCAAAAGGGGCGTGTGCCTACACCAACATCCACACTCCAACCTCATTGCGTAATAGTCGGAGAAATATTCATCATTTTTTTGCATAAATACAGGCGTGATTCAATTAACATCTTATCATTCCCTTGCAATAACTTCATTTGCAATGAAAAGGCAGAGTCCCATCAGCGTTCAATTAATCGGCGATTTCCATCATTTGCATCAAGTTTGTCCCCAAGCCTCCAAAAGACCCAAAAATGACCAGAACTTGCCCCAAAATCCCAAATGACCCAAACTGACCCCAATTTCCCAAAATACCCCCCAAACTGCCCCCCAGATCCCCCCCTTTTCCCCCGTAAAACCAGCCATTTTCCTCCATTTACAGCCATCTTTTCCATATTTGCTCATTTTTCCCATCTAAGCCGCCTCATTTGCATAGCGGCCGGGGCCCCGCCCCCAGGAACGTGGCCTAACGGGCGACTCCTCCCCCAGCAGGCGGCGCATGCGCAGCTCCTGCTCGGCCTGGCTCTAGCCCGGCAGGCACTGAGACCTCCCGGCCACTAGGTGGCGCTAACGCAGTGGGTTTTGAGGCGATCTGAAGGCTTTGGGGGGAAATGTAGGGGATGATGGGGGTCCCAGGCAGAATATGGGGGATTGTGGGGGGAATTTGGTGGATTTTGGGGATCCCTGAGGGGTTTAGGGGCACCTGCAGTGGATTTTGGGGTGAATTTCGGGGATTTTGGGGGTCCCTGAGGGGTTTAGGGGATCTGAAGTGGATTGGGTTGAATTTGGCGGGATTTGGCTGACCATATTGTCCCGATTAGCATTAAAGGCGTGGCCAACCCAGTGATCACGGACCCTTGTTTGAATCAAAAGGGGCGTGGCCTAACACCAACATCCACACTCCAACCTCATTTGCGTATAGTCGGTGAATAGTCATCATTTATTTCCATAAATACAGGCGTGATTCAATTAAATCTTATTCATTCCCTTGCAATAAACTTCATTTGCATGAAAAGCAGAGTCCATCAGCGTTAATAAATCGCATTTCAATCATTTGCATCAAGTGTTTCCCCAAGCCCTCCAAAAGACCCAAAATGACCCAAAACTTCCCCAAAAAGTCCCCAAAATGACCCAGAACTGCCCCAATTTTCCCCAAATCCCCCCAAACTTCCCCCAGATCCCCCGTTTCCCCTCTAAAAACCGCATTTTCCTCCATTTTCAGCCATCTTTTCCATAGTTGCTCATTTTTCCCATCTAAGGCCGCCTCTTTTGCATAGCGTTTGTGACCCCGCCCCCAGGGGCGTGGCCTGACGGGCGACTCCTCCCCCAGCAGGCGGCGCATGCGCAGCTCCTGCTCGGCCTGGCTCTAGCCCGGCAGGCACTGAGACATCCCGGCCACTAGGTGGCGCTAACGCAGTGGGTTTTGAGGCGATCTGAGGGCTTTGGGGGGAAATGTAGGGGATGATGGGGGTCCCAGGTAGAATATGGGGGATTGTGGGGTGAATTTGGTGGATTTTAAGGATCCCTGAGGGCTTTAGGGGCACCTGAAGTGGATTTTGGGCGTGAATTTGGGGGATTTTGGGTGTCCCTGAGGGCTTTAGGGAGATCTAAAGTGGATTTTGGGGTGAATTTGGAGGGATTTTGGGGTGTCCCTGAGGGGTTTCAAGGGATCTGAGCAGGATTTTGGGGTGAATTTGGGGGATTTTCGGCGACACCATATTTGTTCCCTGATTGTTAGCAAAAGGGCGTGGCCACACCCAGTATCACGGGGCCTTGTTTGCAATCAAAAGGCGTGGCCTAACACCAACATCCACACTCCGAACCTCATTTGCGTCTGGTCGGTGAATATTCATCATTTATTTGCATAAATACAGGCGTGATTCAATTAAATCTTATTCATTCCCTTGCAATAAACTTCATTTGCATGAAAAGCAGAGTCCATCAGCGTTAATTAATCCCATTTCCATCATTTGCATCAAGTGTTTCCCCAAGCCCTCCAAAAGACCCAAAATGACCCAAAACTTCCCCAAAAAGTCCCCAAAATGACCCAGAACTGCCCCAATTTTCCCCAAATCCCCCCCAACTGCCCCCAGATCCCCCTTTTCCCCCTAAAAACCGCATTTTCCTCCATTTTCAGCCATCTTTTCCATATTTGCTCAATTTTCCCATCTAAGGCCGCCTCATTTGCATAGCGGCCGCGGCCCCGCCCCCAGGGTTGTGGCCTGACGGGCGACTCCTCCCCCAGCAGGCGGCGCATGCGCAGCTCCTGCTCGGCCTGGCTCTAGCCCGGCAGGCACTGAGACCTCCCGGCCACTGGGTGGCGCTAACGCAGTGGGTTTGGAGGCGATCTGAGGGCTTTGGGGGGAAATGTAGGGGATGATGGGGGTCCCAGGTAGAAAATGGGGGATTGTGGGGTGAATTTGGTGGATTTTGGGGATCCCTGAGGGGTTAGGGGCACCTGAAGTGGATTTTGGGGTGAATTTGGGGGATTTTGGGTGTCCCTGAGCGGTTTAGGGGGATCTGAAGTGGATTTTGGGGTGAATTTGGGGGATTTTGGGGGTCCCTGAGGGGTTTAGAAGGATCTGAGCAGGATTTTGGGGTGAAGTTTGGGGGTTTTGGGCTGACCATATTTGTCCCTGATTAGCATAAAGGGCGTGGCCACAGCCAGTGATCACGGGGCCTTGTTTGAATCAAAAGGGCGTGGCCTAACACCAACATCCACACTCCAACCTCATTTGCGTATAGTCGGTGAATATTCATCATTTTTTGGCATAAATACAGGCGTGATTCAATTAAATCTTATTCATTCCCTTGCAATAAACTTCATTTGCATAAAAAGCAGAGTCCATCAGCGTTAATTAATCGCATTTCCATCATTTGCATCAAGTGTTTCCCCAAGCCCTCCAAAAGACACAAAATGACCCAAAACTTCCCCAAAAAGTCCCCAAAATGACCCAGAACTGCCCCAATTTTCCCCAAATCCCCCCAAACTGCCCCCAGATCCCCCGTTTCCCCTATAAAAACCGCCTTTTCCTCCATTTTCAGCCATCTTTTCCATAGTTGGTCATTTTTCCCATCTAAGGCCGCCTCATTTGCATAGCGGTCGTGACCCCGCCCCCAGGGGCGTGGCCTGACGGGCGACTCCTCCCCCAGCAGGCGGCGCATGCGCATCTCTTGCTCGGCCTGGCTCTAGCCCGGCAGGCACTGAGACCTCCCGGCCACTAGGTGGCGCTAACGCAGTGGGTTTTGAGGCGATCTGAGGGCTTTGGGGGGAAATGTAGGGGATGATGGGGGTCCCAGGTAGAATATGGGGGATTGTTGGGTGAATTTGGTGGATTTTGGGGATCCCTGAGGGGTTTAGGGGCACCTGAAGTGGATTTTGGGGTGAATTTGGAGGATTTTGGGTGTCCCTGAGCGGTTTAGGGGGATCTGAAGTGGATTTTGGGGTGAATTTGGGGGATTTTGGGGGTCCCTGAGGGGTTTAGAAGGATCTGAGCAGGATTTTGGGGTGAATTTGGGGGGTTTTGGGCTGACCATATTTGTCCCTGATTACCATAAAGGGCGTGGCCACACCCAGTGATCACGGGGCCTTGTTTGAATCAAAAGGGGCGTGGCCTAACACCAACATCCACACTCCAACCTCATTTGCGTCTAGTCGGTGAAAATTCATCATTTTTTTGCATAAATACAGGCGTGATTCAATTAAATCTTATTCATTCCCTTGCAATAAACTTCATTTGCATGAAAAGCAGAGTCCATCAGCGTTAATTTATCGCATTTCCATCATTTGCATCAAGTGTTTCCCCAAGCCCTCCAAAAGACACAAAATGACCCCAGAACTGCCCCAATTTTCCCCAAATCCCCCCAAACTGCCCCCAGATCCCCCTTTTCCCCCCTAAAAACCGCATTTTCCTCCATTTTCAGCCATCTTTTCCATAGTTGCTCATTTTTCCCATCTTAGGCCGCCTCATTTGCATAGCGGCCGCGGCCCCGCCCCCAGGGGCGTGGCCTGACGGGCGACTCCTCCCCCAGCAGGCGGCGCATGCGCAGCTCCTGCTCTGCCTGGCTCTAGCCCGGCAGGCACTGAGACCTCCCGGCCACTAGGTGGCGCTAACGCAGTGGGTTTTGAGGCGATCTGAGGGCTTTGGGGGGAAATGTAGGGGATGATGGGGGTCCCAGGTAGAATATGGGGGATTGTGGGGTGAATTTGGTGGATTTTGGGGATCCCTGAGGGGTTTAGGGGCACCTGAAGTGGATTTTGGGGTGAATTTGGGGGATTTTTGGTGTCCCTGAGGGGTTTAGGGAGATCTGAAGTGGATTTTGGGGTGAATTTGGGGGATTTTGGGTGTCCCTGAGGGGTTTAGAAGGATCTGAGCAGGATTTTGGGGTGAATTTGGGGTGTTTTGGGCTGACCATATTTGTCCCTGATTAGCATAAAGGGCGTGGCCACACCCAGTGATCACGGGGCCTTGTTTGAATCAAAAGGGGCGTGGCCTAACACCAACATCCACACTCCAACCTCATTTGCGTATAGTCGGTGAATATTCATCATTTTTTGCATAAATACAGGCGTGATTCAATTAAATCTTATTCATTCCCTTGCAATAAACTTCATTTGCATGAAAAGCAGAGTCCATCAGCGTTAATTAAGCGCATTTCCATCATTTGCATCAAGTGTTTCCCCAAGCCCTCCAAAAGACCCAAAATGACCCAAAACTTCCCCAAAAAGTCCCCAAAATGACCCAGAACTGCCCCCATTTTCCCCAAATCCTCCCAAACTGCCCCCAGATCCCCCGTTTCCCCCCAAACCGCCATTTTCTCCATTTTCAGCCATCTTTTCATATCTCATTTTTCCCATCTAAGGCCGCCTATTTGCATACGGCCGCAGGCCCCAGCCCCAGGGGCTGGGCCCGACGGCGACTCCTCCCCCAGCAGCGGCGCATGCGCAGCTCCTGCTCGGCCTTGGCTCTAGCCCGGCAGCGCACTGAGACCTCCCGGCCACATTAGTGGCGCTAACGCAGTGGGTTTTGAGCGAATCTGAGGCTTGGGCGAAATAGGGGAGATGGGGGTCCCAGTAGAATATGGGCATTGTGGGAATTTGGTGGATTTGGGGGATCCCTGAGGGGTTTAGGGGCACCTGAAGTGGATTTTGGGGTGAATTTGGGGGATTTTGGGTGTCCCTGAGCGGTTTAGGGGGATCTGAAGTGGATTTTGGGGTGAATTTGGGGGATTTTGGGGGTCCCTGAGGGGTTTAGAAGGATCTGAGCACGATTTTGGGGTGAAGTTGGGGGGTTTTGGGCTGACCATATTTGTCCCTGATTAGCATAAAGGGCGTGGCCACACCCAGTGATCACGGGGCCTTGTTTGAATCAAAAGGGGCGTGGCCTAACACCAACATCCACACTCCAACCTCATTTGCGTATAGTCGGTGAATATTCATCATTTTTTTGCATAAATACAGGCGTGATTCAATTAAATCTTATTCATTCCTTTGCAATAAACTTCATTTGCATGAAAAGCAGAGTCCATCAGCGTTAATTAATCGCATTTCCATCATTTGCATCAAGTGTTTCCCCAAGCCTTCCAAAAGACCCAAAATGACCCAGAACTGCCCCAAAAAGTCCCCAAAATGACCCAGAACTGCCCCAATTTTCCCCAAATCCCCCCAAACTGCCCCAGATCCCCCTTTTCCCCCTTAAAAACCGCATTTCCTCCATTTTCAGCCATCTTTTCCATATTTGCTCATTTTTCCCATCTAAGGCCGCCTCATTTGCATAGCGGCCGCGGCCCCCCCCCAAGGGTTGTGCTGACGGGCGACTCCTCCGCCCAGCAGGCGTCGTGCGTCGTGCGTGCGCTGCTCGGCCTGGCCTCTGCCGGCAGGCACTGAGACCTCCCGGCCACCTAGGTGGCGCCAACGCAGCTGGTTTGGAGGCGATCTGAGGCATTTGGGGGGAAATGTTAGGGGTGATGGGGGTCCCAGTAGAGAATATGGATTGTGGGTGAATTTGGTAATTTTGGGATCCCCCTGAGGGGTTTAGAAAAAAAAGGGCACCTGAAGGTGGATTTTGGGGTGAATTTGAAGGGATTTTGTGTCCCTGAGGGGTTTAGAAGGATCTGAGCAGGATTTTGGGGTGAATTTAATGGGGATTTTGGGCTGACCATATTTGGCCCTGATTAGCATAAAGGGCGTGGCCACACCCAGTGATCACGGGGCCTTGTTTGAATCAAAAGGGGCGTGGCCTAACACCAACATCCACACTCCAACCTCATTTGCGTCTAGTCGGTGAATATTCATCATTTATTTGCATAAATACAGGCGTGATCCAATTAGATCTTATTCATTCCCTTGCAATAAACTTCATTTGCATGAAAAGCAGAGTCCATCAGCGTTAATTAATCGCATTTCCATCATTTGCATCAAGTGTTTCCCCAAGCCCTCCAAAATGACCCAAAATGACCCAGAACTGCCCCAATTTTCCCCAAATCCCCCCAAACTGCCCCCAGATCCCCCTTTTCCCCCTAAAAACCGCATTTTCCTCCATTTTCAGCCATCTTTTCCATATTTGGTCATTTTTCCCATCTAAGGCCGCTCATTTGCATAGCGGCCGCGGCCCCGCCCCCAGGGCCGTGGCCTGACGGGCGACTCCTCCCCCAGCAGGCGGCGCATGCGCAGCTCCTGCTCGGCCTGGCTCTGGCCCGGCAGGCACTGAGACCTCCCGGCCACTAGGTGGCGCTAACGCAGTGGGTTTTGAGGCGATCTGAGGGCTTTGGGGGAAAATGTAGTGGATGATGGGGGTCCCAGGTAGAATATGGGGGATTGTGGGGTGAATTTGGTGGATTTTGGGGATCCCTGAGGGGTTTAGGGGCACCTGAAGTGGATTTTGGGGTGAATTTGGGGGATTTTGGGTGTCCCAGAGCGGTTTAGGGGGATCTGAAGTGGATTTTGGGGTGAATTTGGGGGATTTTGGGGGTCCCTGAGAGTTAGAAGGATCTGAGCAGGATTTTGCGGGTGAATTTGGGGGGTTTTGGGCTGACCATATTTGTCCCTGATTAGCATAAAGGGCGTGCCCACACCCAGTGATCACGGGGCCTTGTTTGAATCAAAAGGGGCGTGGCCTAACACCAACATCCACACTCCAACCTCATTTGCGTATAGTCGGTGAATATTCATCATTTTTTTGCATAAATACAGGCGTGATTCAATTAAATCTTATTCATTCCCTTGCAATAAATTTCATTTGCATGAAAA
>JAVTVJ010002968.1:0-11229 GCA_034509425.1 Eopsaltria australis | reverse complement strand
GGAAAAATTTTGGGATAAAAATGCCCCCGTTGGACAAAACCCAAAGACTTTGGTAAATGGGGAAGAATTTTGGGATAAAAACGCCCCAGTTGGGTGAAAAAGTCAAGGTTGGAACTCAACAGGGATGAATTTTGCGGAATAAGGCTCAGTTGGTTGGGAAAGCCAATGTTGGGTGGAAAAATCAATGTTAAATGTCAATGGGAAAAATTTCGGGATAAGAACGCCCCCGTTGGACCAAACCCCAAGACTTTGGTCAACGAGGATGAATTTTGGGATAAAAACGCGCCCTTTGGACCAAACCCCAAGATTTTGGTCAATGGGGATGAATTTTGGGATTAAAACGCTCCAGTTGGGTGAAAAAGTCAACACTGGATAAAAAAGTCAAGGTTGGATCTCAACAGGGATGAGTTTTGGGATAAAAATGCTCCAATTGGACGGAAAAGTCAATGTTGGGTGAAAAAGTCAATGTTGCACCTCAACGGGGACAAATTTTGGGATAAAAACGCCCCCGTTGGACCAAACCCGAAGAGTTTGGTCAATGGGGATGAATTTTTGGGATAAAAACGTCCCAATTGGGTGAAAAAGTCAACGTTGGATGGAAAAGTCAAGGTTGGAACTCGACAGGGATGAGTTTTGGGATAAAATGGCTCCAATTGGACGGAAAAGTCAACTTGGTGCGAGAAGTAGCCAATGATGTGTACTCCATGGGACAAAATTTTAGGAATAAAAACGGCCCCAATTGGTAGAAAGTCACGTCGGACATCGAACGAGGATGGTATTATTGGAATAAAAATCCGCAGTTGGGGTGGAAAAAGCCAACGCTGGGCCTCAAGGGGGATGGATTTTTGGATAAAAACACCCAGTTGGGTGGAAAAGTCAAGATTCAACATCAATGGGACAAATTTCGGGATAAAATCGCTCCCTTTGGACCAAACCCCAAGATTTTGGTCAATGGGGAAGAATTTTGGGTAAAAACTCCCTAATTGTATGGAAAAGTCAATGTTGGACCTCAATGGGGATGAATTTGGCGTAAAAAGGCCCAGTTGGGTGGAAAAGGCAATGTTGGGTGGAAAAGTCAAGGTTCAACATCAATGGGACAAATTTTGGGATAAAAACGCCCCCGTTGAATCAAAACCCACGACTTTGGTCAATGGGGATGAATTTAAGGATAAAAATGCTCCAATTGGGTAGAAAAGTCAAAGTTGGGCATCAATGAGGATGGATTTGTGATAAAAATGCCCCAATTGGGTGGAAAAGTCAGTGTTGGGTGGAAAGGTCAATGTTCAACATCAATGGGACAAATTTTGAGATAAAAACGCCCCCGTTGGACCAAACCCCAATATTTTGGTCAATGGGGATGAATTTTGGGATAAAAACGCTCCATTTGGGTGAAAAAGTCAACGCTGGATGGAAAAATCAAGGTTGGATCTCAACAGGGATGAGGTTTGGGATAAAAACGATCCAATTGGATGGAAAAGTCAACGTTGGGTGAAAAAGTCAATATTGGACATCAACGGGGACAAATTTTGGGATAAAAAAACGCTGGGCCCCGTGACCAAACCCGAGAAGTTGGTCAATGGGATGAATGTTTGATGAAAAACGTCCCACTTGGGTGAAAAAGTCAACGTTGGATGGAAAAGTCAAGGTTGGATCTCAACAGGGATGAGTTTGGGATAAAAACGCTCCAATTGGACGGAAAAGTCAACTTTGGGTGGAAAAGCCAATATTGGACTTCCATGGGGACAAATTTTAGGATTAAAACGCCCCAATTGGGTAGAAAAGTCAACGTCGGACATCAACGAGGATGGATTTGGAATAAAAATGCCCAGTTGGGTGGAAAAGCCAACGCTGGGCCTCAAGGGGATGGATTTTTGGATAAAAACACCCAGTTGGGTGGAAAAGTCAAGATTCAACATCAATGGGACAAATTTCGGGATAAAAACGCTCCCTTTGGACCAAACCCCAAGATTTTGGTCAATGGGGAAGAATTTTGGGGTAAAAACTCCCTAATTGTATGGAAAAGTCAATGTTGGACCTCAATGGGATGAATTTGGGGTAAAAAGGCCCAGTTGGGTGGAAAAGCCAATGTTGGGTGGAAAAGTCAAGGTTCAACATCAATGGGACAAATTTTGGGATAAAAACGCCCCCGTTGGATCAAAACCCACGACTTTGGCCAATGGGGATGAATTTGGGGATAAAATTGCTCCAATTGGGTAGAAAAGTCAACTTCGGGCATCAATGAGGATGGATTTGTGATAAAAATGCCCCAATTGGGTGGAAAAGTCAGTGTTGGGTGGAAAAGTCAATATTAGACCTCAATGGGGACAAATTTTGGGATAAAAACTCCCCCATACCACCAAAACCTAAGATTTTGGTCAATGGGGGTTAATCTTGGGATAAAAACACCCCAGTTGGGTGAAAAAGTCAACGTTGGATGGAAAAGTCAAGGTTGGAACTCAACAGGGATGAGTTTTGGGATAAAAGCGCTCCAATTGGACGGAAAATCCAACATGGGGTGGAAAAGCTAATATTGGACCTCAACGAGGACAAATTTTGGGATAAAAATGCCCTCGTTGGACCAAACCCCAACATTTTGGTCAATGGGGATGAATTTTGGGATAAAAACACCCCAATTGGACGGAAAAGTCAATGTCGGGTGAAAAAGTCAATGTTCAACGTCAATGGGTCAAATTTTGGGATAAAAACGACCTCGTTGGTCCAAAACCCAACATTCTGGTCAATGGGGATGAATTTTTGGGATAAAAATGCTCCAATTGGACGGAAAAGTCAACATTGGGTGGAAAACTCATTATTGGACTTCAATGGGGAAAAATTTTGGGATAAAAATGCCCCCGTTGGACCAAACCCCAAGACTTTGGTAAATGGGGAAGAATTTTGGGATAAAAACGCCCAAGTTGGGTGAAAAAGTCAAGGTTGGAACTCAACAGGGATGAATTTTGCAGAATAAGGCCCAGTTGGGTGGGAAAGCCAATGTTGGGTGGAAAAATCAATGTTAAATGTCAATGGGAAAAATTTCGGGATAAGAACGCCCCCGTTGGAACAAACCCCAAGACTTTGGTCAACGAGGATGAATTTTGGGATAAAAACGCTCCCTTTGGACCAAACCCCAAGATTTTGGTCAATGGGGAAGAATTTTGGTGTAAAAACTCCCTAATTGTATGGAAAAGTCAATGTTGGACCTCAATGGGGATGAATTTGGGGTAAAAAGGCGCAGGTGGGTGGAAAAGCCAATGTTGGGTGGAAAAGTCAAGGTTCAACATCAATGGGGACAAATTTTGGCATAAAAACGCCCCCGTTGGATCAAAACCCACGACTTTGGTCAATGGGGATGAATTTGGGGATAAAAATGCTCCAATTGGGTAGAAAAGTCAAAGTTGGGCATCAATGAGGATGGATTTGTGATAAAAATGCCCCAATTGGGTGGAAAAGTCAGTGTTAGGTGGAAAAGTCAATGTTCAACATCAGTGGGAAAAATTTTGGGATAAAAACGTCCCCGTTGGACCAAACCCCAAGACTTTGGTCAATGGGGATGAATTTTGGGATTAAAACGCTCCAGTTGGGTGAAAAAGTCAACGCTGGATAAAAAAGTCAAGGTTGGATCGCAACAGGGATGAGTTTTGGGATAAAAATGCTCCAATTGGACGGAAAAGTCAACGTTGGGTGAAAAAGTCAGTATTGGACTTCAATGGGGACAAATTTCAGGATAAAAACGCCCCGTTGGACCAAACCCCAACATTTTGGTCAATGGGGATGAATTTTTGGGATAAAAACGTCCCAATTGGGTGAAAAAGTCAACGTTGGATAAAAAAGTCAAGGTTGGATCTCAACAGGGATGAGTTTGGGGATAAAAACGCTCCAAGTGGACGGAAAAGTCAACGTTGGGTGGAAAAGCATATTGACTTCCAAGGGACAAATTTTAGGATAAAAACCCCCCAATTGGGTGAAAAAGTCAACGTCGGACATCAATGAGGATGGATTTGGAATAAAAATGCCCAGTTGGGTGGAAAAGCCAACGCTGGGCCTCAAGGGGGATGGATTTTTGGATAAAAACACCCAGTTGGGTGGGAAAGTCAAGATTCAACATCAATGGGACAAATTTCGGGATAAAAACGCTCCCTTTGGACCAAACCCCAAGATTTTGGTCAATGGGGAAGAATTTTGGGTAAAAACTCCCTAATTGTATGGAAAAGTCAATGTTGGACCTCAATGGGGATGAATTTGGCGTAAAAAGGCCCAGTTGGGTGGAAAAGGCAATGTTGGGTGGAAAAGTCAAGGTTCAACATCAATGGGACAAATTTTGGGATAAAAACGCCCCCGTTGGACCAAACCCCACGAATTTGGTCAATGAAGATGAATTTTGGGATAAAAACGCTCCAATTGGGTAGAAAAGTCAAAGTTGGGCATCAATGAGGATGGATTTGTGATAAAAATGCCCAAATTGGGGGGAAAAGTCAGTGTTGGGTGGAAAGGTCAATGTTCAACATCAATGGGAGAAATTTTGAGATAAAAACGCCCCCGTTGGACCAAACCCCAAGATTTTGGTCAATGAGGGTGAATTTTGAGATAAAAACGCTCCATTTGGGTAAAAAAGTCAACGCTGGATGGAAAAATCAAGGTTGGATCTCAACAGGGATAAGTTTTGGGATAAAAACGCTCCAATTGGATGGAAAAGTCAACGTTGGTTGAAAAAGTCAATATTGGACCTCAACGGGGACAAATTTTGGGATAAAAACGCCCCCGTTGGACCAAACCGGAAGAGTTTGGTCAATGGGGATGAATTTTTGGGATGAAAACGACCCAATTGGGTGAAAAAGTCAACGTTGGATGGAAAAGTCAAGGTTGGAACTCGACAGGGATGAGTTTTGGGATAAAAACGCTCCAATTGGACGGAAAAGTCAACTTTGGGTGGAAAAGCCAATATTGGACTTCCATGGGGAAAAATTTTAGGATAAAAACGCCCCAATTGGGTAGAAAAGTCAACGTCGGACATCAACGAGGATGGATTTGGAATAAAAATGCCCAGTTGGGTGGAAAAGCCAACGCTGGGCCTCAAGGGGGATGGATTTTTGGATAAAAACACACAGTTGGGTGGAAAAGACAAGATTCAACATCAATGGGACAAATTTCGGGATAAAAACGCTCCCTTTGGACCAAACCCCAAGATTTTGGTCAATGGGGAAGAATTTTGGGGTAAAAACTCCCTAATTGTATGGAAAAGTCAATGTTGGACCTCAATGGGGATGAATTTGGGGTAAAAAAGGCCCAGTTGGGTGGAAAAGCCAATGTTGGGTGGAAAAGTCAAGGTTCAACATCAATGGGACAAATTTTGGGATAAAAACGCCCCCGTTGGATCAAAACCCACGACTTTGGTCAATGAAGATGATTTTGGTATAAAACGCTCATGTTGGTAGAAAGTCAAAGTTGGGCATCAATGAGGATGGATTTGTGATAAAAATGCCCGCCACTTGGTGGAAAAGTCAGTGTTGGGTGGAAAGGTCAATGTTCAACATCAATGGGAGAAATTTTGAGATAAAACGCCCGCCGTTGGACGCAACCAAGATTTTGGTCATGGGGGTGAATTTTGAGATAAAAATGCTCCAATTGGGTGAAAAAGTCAACGCTGGATGGAAAAGTCAAGGTTGGAACTCGACAGGGATGAGTTTTGGGATAAAAACGCTCCAATTGGACGGAAAAGTCAACTTTGGGTGGAAAAGCCAATATTGGACTTCCATGGGGACAAATTTTAGGATAAAAACGCCCCAATTGGGTAGAAAAGTCAACGTCGGACATCAGCGAGGATGGATTTGGAATAAAAATGCCCAGTTGGGTGGAAAAGCCAACGCTGGGCCTCAAGGGGGATGGATTTTTGGATAAAAACACCCAGTTGGGTGGAAAAGTCAAGATTCAACATCAATGGGACAAATTTCGGGATAAAAACGCTCCCTTTGGACCAAACCCCTAAGATTTTGGTCAATGGGGAAGAATTTTGGGATAAAAACTCCCTAATTGTATGGAAAAGTCAATGTTGGACCTCAATGGGGATGATTTGGGGGTAAAAAGGCCCAGTTGGGTGGAAAAGCCAATGTTGGGTGGAAAAGTCAAGGTTCAACATCAATGGGACAAATTTTGGGATAAAAACGCCCCCGTTGGATCAAAACCCACGACTTTGGTCAATCGGGATGAATTTTGGGATAAAAACGCTCCATTTGGGTAGAAAAGTCAAAGTTGGGCATCAATGAGGATGGATTTGTGATAAAAATTCCCCAATTGGGTGGAAAAGTCAGTGTTGGGTGGAAAGGTCAATGTTCAACATCAATGGGACAAATTTTGAGATAAAAACGCCCCCGTTGGACCAAACCCCCAGATTTTGGTCAATGGGGATGAATTTTGGGGAGTAAAATGCTCCAATTGGACGGAAAAGTCAACGTTGGGTGGAAAAAGCCAATATAGGGTGGACTTCCATGGGCGAAATTTTGGATAAAAAACGCCCCAATTGGGTAGAAAAGTCAACGTCGGACATCAACGAGGATTGATTTGGAATAAAAATGCCCAGTTGGGTGGAAAAGCCAACGCTGGGCCTCAAGGGGGATGGCTTTTTGGATAAAAACACCCAGTTGGGTGGAAAAGTCAAGATTCAACATCAATGGGACAAATTTCGGGATAAAAACGCTCCCTTTGGACCAAACCCCAAGATATTGGTCAATGGGGAAGAATTTTGGGGTAAAAACTCCCTAATTGTATGGAAAAGTCAATGTTGGACCTCAATGGGGATGAATTTGGGGTAAAAAGGCCCAGTTGGGTGGAAAAGCCAATGTTGGGTGGCACAACACCGCTTCAACGGTTCTAACGCTATCAAATGGGTGGCGGAATTTTGTGATAAAAACGCCCCCGTTGGATCAAAACCCACGACTTTGGTCAATGGGATGAATTTTGGGATAAAAACGCTCCAATTGGGTAGAAAAGTCAACGTTAAGTTTATGAGGATGGATTTGTGATGAAAAATGCCCCAATTGGGTGGAAAAGTCAGTGTTGGGTGGAAAGGACAATGTTCAACATCAATGGGACAAATTTTGAGATAAAAACGCCCTCGTTGGACCAAACCCCAAGATTTTGGTCAATGGGGATGAATTTTGGGATAAAACGCTCCATTTGGGTGAAAAAGTCAACGCTGGATGGAAAAATCAAGGTTGGATCACAACAGGGATGAGTTTTGAGATAAAAACGCTACAATTGGATTCAAAAGTCAGCGTTGGGTGAAAAAGTCAATATTGGACCTCAACGGGGACAAATTTTGGGATAAAAACGCCCCCGTTGGACCAAACCGGAAGAGTTTGGTCAATGGGGATGAATTTTTGGGATGAAAACGTCCCAATTGGGTGAAGAAGTCAACGTTGGATGGAAAAGTCAAGGTTGGAACTCGACAGGGATGAGTTTTGGGATAAAAACGCTCCAATTGGACGGAAAAGTCAACTTTGGGTGGAAAAGCCAATATTGGACTTCCATGGGGACAAATTTTGGGATAAAAACGCCCCAATTGGGTAGGAAAGTCAACGTCAGACATAAACGAGGATGGATTTGGAATAAAAAATGCCCAGTTGGGTGGAAAAGCCAACGCTGGGCCTCAAGGGGGATGGATTTTTGGATAAAAACACCCAGTTGGGTGGAAAAGTCAAGATTCAACATCAATGGGACAAATTTCAGGATAAAAACGCTCCCTTTGGACCAAACCCCAAGATTTTGGTCAATGGGGAAGAATTTTGGGGTAAAAACTCCCTAATTGTATGGAAAGTCAATGTTGGACCTCAATGGGGATGAATTTGGGTAAAAAGGCCCAGTTTGGGTGAAAAGCCAATGTTGGGTGGAAAAGCAAGGTTCAACATCAACTGGGACAGTACTTTTGGGATCAAACGCCCCCTGTTGGACCAAACCCGGAGTGTTTGGTCAATGGGGATGAATTTTTGGGATAAAAATGCTCCAATTGGGTAGAAAAGTCAACGTCGGGCTTCAATGAGGATGGATTTGTGATAAAAATGCCCCAATTGGGTGGAAAAGTCAGTGTTGGGTGGAAAGTCAATGTTCAACATCAATGGGACAAATTTTGGGATAAAAACACCCCCGTTGGACCAAACCCCAAGATTTTGGTCAATGGGGAAGAATTTTGGGATAAAAACGCTCCAGTTGGGTGAAAAAGTCAACGTTGGATGGAAAAGTCAAGGTTGGATCTCAAACAGGGATGGAGTATTTGGGATAAAAACGCTGCCATTATTGATGGAAAAGTCACGTTGGGTGAAAAAGCTCAAATATTGACCTCAACGGGGACAAATTTTGGTAAAACACGCCCGCCCGTTGGACCAAACCCGGAAAGAGTTGGTCAATGGGGTGAATTTTTGGGATGAACGCGTCCATTGGGTGAAAAAGTCAACGTTGGATGGAAAGTCAAGGTTGAACTCGACAGGGATGAGTTTTGTGATAAAAACGCTCCAATTGGACGGAAAGTCAACTTTGGGTGGAAAATCCTATATTGGACTTTCATGGCGACAAATTTTAGGATAAAAACGCCCCAATTGGGTAGAAAAGTCAACGTCGGACATCAACGAGGATGGATTTGGAATAAAAATGCCCAGTTGGGTGGAAAGCCAACGCTGGGCCTCAAGGGGGATGGATTTTTGGATAAAAACACCCAGTTGGGTGGAAAAGTCAAGATTCAACATCAATGGGACAAAATTCGGGATAAAAACGCTCCCTTTGGACCAAACCCCAAGATTTTGGTCAATGGGGAAGAATTTTGGGGTAAAAACTCCCTAATTGTATGGAAAAGTCAATGTTGGACCTCAATGGGGATTAATTGGGTGTAAAAAGGCCCAGTTGGGTGGAAAAGCCAATGTTGGGTGGAAAAGTCAAGGTTCAACATCAATGGGACAAATTTTGGGATAAAAACGCCCCCGTTTGATCAAAACCCACGACTTTGGTCAATGAAGATGAATTTTGGGATAAAAACGCTCCATTTGGGTAGAAAAGTCAAGGTTGGGCATCAATGAGGATGGATTTGTGATAAAAATGCCCCAATTGGGTGGGAAAGTCAGTGTTGGGTGGAAAGGTCAATGTTCAACATCAATGGGACAAATTTTGAGATAAAAACGCCCCCGTTGGACCAAACCCCAAGATTTTGGTCAATGGGGATGAATATTGGGATAAAAACGCTCCAACTGGGGGAAAAAGTCAACGCTGGATGGAAAAATCAAGGTTGGATCTCAACAGGGATGAGTTTTGGGATAAAAACGATCCAATTGGATGGAAAAGTCAACGTTGCTTGAAAAAGTCATATTGACCTGCACGGGGCACAATTTTGGGATAGAAGCCCGCCCGTTGGACCAAACCGGAAGGAAGTTTGGTCAATGGGGATGAATTTTTGGGATAAAAAACGTCTCAATTGGGTGAGAAAAGTCAACGTTGGATAAAAAAGTCAAGGTTGGATTCAATCAGGGATGAGTTTTGGGATAAAAATGCTCAATTGGACGGAAAGTCAATGTTGGGTGGAAAAGCCAATATTGGACTTCAATGGGGACAAATTTTAGGATAAAAACGCCCCAATTGGGTAGAAAAGTCAACGTCGGACATCAACGAGGATGGATTTGGAAAAAAAATGCCCAGTTGGGTGGAAAAGCCAACGCTGGGCCTCAAGGGGATGGATTTTTGGATAAAAACACCCAGTTGGGTGGAAAAGTCAAGATTCAACATCAATGGGACAAATTTTGGGATAAAAACGCTCCCTTTGGACCAAACCCCAAGATTTTGGTCAATGGGGAAGAATTTTGGGGTAAAAACTCCCTAATTGTATGGAAAAGTCAATGTTGGACCTCAATGGGGATGAATTTGGGGTAAAAAGGCCCAGTTGGGTGGAAAGCCAATGTTGGGTGGAAAAGTCAAGGTTCAACATCAATGGGACAAATTTTGGGATAAAAACGCCCCCGTTGGATCAAACCCCACGACTTTGGTCAATGAAGATGAATTTTGGGATAAAAACGCTCCAATTGGGTAGAAAAGTCGAAGTTGGGCATCAATGAGGATGGATTTGTGATGAAAAATGCCCCAATTGGGTGGAAAAGTCAGTGTTGGGTGGAAAGGTCAATGTTCAACATCAATGGGAGAAATTTTGAGATAAAAACGCCCTCGTTGGACCAAACCCCAAGATTTTGGTCAATGGGGATGAATTTTGGGATAAAAACGCTCCATTTTGGTGAAAAAGTCAACGCTGGATGGAAAAATCAAGGGTGGATCTAAACAGGGATGAGTTTTGGGATAAAAACGCTCCAATTGGATGGAAAAGTCAACGTTGGGTGAAAAAGTCAATATTGGACCTCAACGGGGACAAATTTTGGGATAAAAACGCCCCGTTGGACCAAACCGGAAGAGTTTGGTCAATGGGGATGAATTTTTGGGATGAAAACGTCCCAATTGGGTGAAAAAGTCAACGTTGGATGGAAAACTCAAGGTTGGAACTCGACTGGGATGAGTTTTGTGATAAAAACGCTCCAATTGGACGGAAAAGTCAACGTTGGGTGGAAAAGCCAATATTGGACTTCAATGGGGACAAATTTTAGGATAAAAACGCCCCAATTGGGTAGAAAAGTCAACGTCGGACATCAACGAGGATGGATTTGGAATCAAAATGCCCAGTTGGGTGGAAAAGCCAACGCTGGGCCTCAAGGGGGATGGATTTTTGGATAAAAACACCCAGTTGGGTGGAAAAGTCAAGATTCAACATCAATGGGACAAATTTCGGGATAAAAACGCTCCCTTTGGACCAAACCCCAAGATTTTGGTCAATGGGGAAGAATTTTGGGGTAAACACTCCCTAATTGTATGGAAAAGTCAATGTTGGACCTCAATGGGGATGAATTTGGGGTAAAAAGGCCCAGTTGGGTGGAAAAGACAATGTTGGGTGGAAAAGTCAAGGTTCAACATCAATGGGACAAATTTTGGGATAAAAACGCCCCCGTTGGATCAAAACCCACGACTTTGGTCAATGAAGATGAATTTGGGGATAAAAACGCTCCATTTGGGTAGAAAAGTCAAAGTTGGGCATCAATGAGGATGGATTTGCGATAAAATGCCCCAATTGGTTGGAAAAGTCAGTGTTGGGTGGAAAGGTCAATGTTCAACATCAATGGGACAAATTTTGAGATAAAAACGCCCCCGTTGGACCAA
>JAVTVJ010002966.1:0-40994 GCA_034509425.1 Eopsaltria australis | reverse complement strand
TTATGCAAATGAGATGGTAATGAGAAGGTGAGGGACAGAGTCGGGAGAAGCTTGAGGTTCATAATGCGGATTTATGCAAATGAGATGCTAATTAGGAACATGTAAAGCTATTGAGAGGGATCTCATTAGGCAAGAAAATGAGTTATGCAAATGAGATGCTAATGAGGGATGTGGGGACACAGTCTGAGGAAGTTCTGGGATTACAAAGCAGGTTTATGCAAATTAGATGCTAATTAGGCACATATAAGGCTATGGGAAGTAAACTCATTAGGTATTCAGAGTAACTTATGCAAATGAGATGGTAATGAGGGGGGTGGGGATGGAGTTGGGAAAGGTTCGGGGGTTGTTAAGGAGATTTATGCAAATGAGATGGTAATGAGCAGGGGAGGAACAGAGTCGGGAGAAGTTTGAGGTTCATAATGCGGATTTATGCAAATGAGATGCTAATCACACACACGTAAAGCTATTGAAAGGGATCTCATTAGGCACTGAGAGGAGTTATGCAAATGAGATGCTAATGAGGGGTGTGGCAATCGCCCCCCCTGCCGTTCAGCATGCGATTATGCAAATGAGATGTTAATGAGGAGTGTGGGGACAGAGTCTGGAGAGGTTTGGGGTTCCTAAAGCGGATCTATGCAAATGAGATGCTAATTAGACACATGTAAGGCTATTGAGAGGGATCTCATTAGGCAAGAAAATGAGTTATGCAAATGAGATGCTAATGAGGGGTGTGGGGACAGAGTCTGAGGAAGTTCTAAGATTGCAAAGCAGGTTTATGCAAATTAGATGCTAATTAGGCACGTGTAAGGCTATGGGAAGTAAACTCATTAGGTATTCAGAGTAACTTATGCAAATGAAATGCTAATGAGGGGGTGGGGGGACAGAGCTGGGAGAGGTTTTTGAAGATCATAAATTTGCTTTATGCAAATGAGATACTAATTAGGCACATGTAAGGCCATTGAAAGAGATCTCATTAGGCAACAAAATGAGTTATGCAAATGAGATGCTAATGAGAAATATGGGGACAGAGCTGGCAGAGGTTTTGGGGATAAGGAAGCAGTTTTATGCAAATTAGATGCTAATTAGGCAAGTGTAAGGCCATTAAAGGGGCTCCAATTAGGCACTGAAATGAGTTACGCAAATTAGATGCTAATGAGGGCGGTGAGGACAGAGTCGGGAGAGCTTTGGGGATAAGGAAGTGATTTTATGCAAATTAGATGCTAATTAGGCACATGTAAGTCTATCAGAAGTAAACTCATTAGGTATTCAGTGGCTTATGCAAATGAGATGCTAATGAGGGCCGTGGGGACAGAGCCTGGAGAGTTTTGGGGATCAGGAAGCAGCTTTATGCAAATTAGATGTTAATTAGGCACGTGCAACTCTACTTAAGGAGATCTCATTAGGCAGTGAGAGGAGTTACGCAAATGAGATGCAAATGAGGAACTGGAGAATGCTGAGAGGAAAATTCTGGAAGATTTTGGGCAAATCTGGACCAATTTTGGGGGGAATTTTCCGGGAATTTTTCAGGAATTACGAACAGGAATTACAGCAATTAGAGAACATGGATGCAAATGAGATGCAAACGAGATGCAAATGAGGGGCTGGAGAGCATTGGGAGAAATTCTGGGAAAATTTTGGGTAAATTCAGGTAAATTTTGGGATGAATTTTCTGGGAATTTTTTAGGAATTACAACAAGAAAAAAAACCCAATTAAAGAGCTCATATGCAAATGAGATGCAAACGAGATGCAAATGAGGGGTTTGGGGAATATTGGGAGAAATTCTGAGTAAATTCTGGAAGATTTTGGGCAAATTTGGGCCCATTTTGGGGTGAATTTTCCTGGAATTTCCCAGGAACTACAAACAGGTACTAAAGCAATTAAAGAACATGCAAATGAGATGCAAATGAGATGCAAATGAGAAACTGGAGAGTATCGGGGGGAATGCTGAGAAAATTTCACGAGATTTTGGGCAAATTTGGGTCAATTTTCCAATGATCGTTTTAGGAATTAAAACAAGGAAAACAAAGCAAGCAACAAACGTTTATGCAAATGAGATGCAAATGGGCAGCTACAAAGGTGCCGGGAAGAATTTTGAGGGAATTTTGGAAGATTTTGGGGCAATTTTGGGGGGAATTTTCTGGAAAATTTTCCACCAATTGCAGCAAGCAACGGAAGCAATTAAAGGGCATGCATGCAAACGAGATGCTAATGAGATGCAAATGAGCTGCAGGATATTGGGAGGAATCTGTAAGGAATTTTGGAAGATTTGGGGAAATTTTGGGGCGAATTCCCTGGGAATTTTTCAGGAACTACAAACAGGAATCGAAGCAATGAAAGAACATGCAAATGAGATGCAAATGAGATGCAAATGAGGGGCTGGAGAATATTGAGAGGAATTCTGGGAAAATTTTGGGTAAATTCAGGTAAATTTCGGGATGAAATTTGGGAATTTTTTAGGAATTACAACAAGCAAAAAAACCAATTAAAGAGCACATATGCAAATGAGATGCAAATGAGATGCAAACGAGATGCAAATGAGATGCAAACGAGGGGCTGGACACTATTGAAAGCATTTTAAAGACATTTTGCAGGATTTGGGGAAAAATCTTGGGGCAATTTTTTCAGGAATTTTTCAGGAACTACAAGCAAAAAATTCAAGCAATTAAAGAGTGCACATGCAAATGAGATGCAAATGAGGGGCTGGACGGTATTGGGAGGAATTCTGAGCAAATTCTGGAAGATTTTGGGCAAATTTGGGCCCATTTTGGGGGGAATTTTCCTGGAATTTCCCAGGAACTACAAACAGGTACTAAAGCAATTAAAGAACATGCAAATGAGATGCAAATGAGATGCAAACGAGGGGCTGGAGCGTATTGGGGGGGATTCTGAGAAAATTTCATGAGATTTTGGGCAAATTTGGGTCAATTTTGGGGTCAATTTTCCAATAATTTTTTAGGAATTAAAACAAGGAAAACAAAGCAAGCAACAAATGCTTATGCAAATGAGATGCAAATGAGATGCAAATGAGCAGCTACAAAGGCGCGGGGAAGAATTTTGAGGGAATTTTGGAAGATTTTGGGCAAATCTGGGGCAATTTTGGGGTGAATTTTCTGGGAATTCTTTAGGAATTACAACAAGCAAAAAAACCAATTAAAGAGCTCATATGCAATTGAGATGCAAATGAGATACAAATGAGGAAGTGGAGAATATTGGGAGAAATTCCGAGAACATTCTGGAAGATTTTGGGCAAATCTGGACCAATTTTGGGGGGAATTTTCCGGGAATTCTTCAGGAATTACGAACAGGAATTACAGCAATTAGAGAACATGGATGCAAATGAGATGCAAATGAGATGCTAATGAGATGCATATGAGGGACTAGAGAATATTGAGAGGAATTCTGAGAAAATTTTGGAAGATTTTGGGCAAATTTTGGGGCGAATTCCCCAGGAATTTTCTAGGAACTACAAACAGGAACTAAAGCAATTAAAGAACATGCAAATGAGATGCAAATGAGCTGCAAACGAGATGCAAATAAGGACCTGAATACTATTAAAAACATTTTAAAAACATTTTCCAGGATTTTGGGAAAAATCCGGGGGCGAATTCCCCGGGAATTTTCCAGGAACTACAAACACGAACCACAGCAATTAGAGAACATGCAAATGAGATGCAAATGAGCAGAAAAGGGGGCGTGGCTTACAGGGCAGGCGGGCCTGCATGTCCGGGGCCAGCAGGAGGCGCTGGGGCAGCGCGAAGGCGGCCACGGGCGGGGCTGGCGCAGGCCCCGCCCCCTTGCCCATATTTGGCGTGGGCGTGGCCGCGGGGGCGGGGCCTCCCCCCGGGGTGGGCGTGGCCAAGGAGGCGGCGGGGAGAGCTGGGGGGAGGGGACGGGTCAGGCCACGCCCAGCTCATTTGCATAGCAGCCACACCCACTTTGAGCTGTCTATTTAAGGCCCACCGCTAATTAAGCTGCCTAATTAAGCCCCACCCCCAATTAATCCCTACCCCAATAAGCCCCGCCCTCAATTAACCCTCAGCCCTCATTAAGCCCACCCTCATTAACCCCACCCCAATTAAAACCCACCCCTATTACCCCCCATTCTTCATTAACCCCATCATTAATTAGTCCCTCCCTCGTTAACACCACCCTAATTAAACCCCACCCCAATTAAACCCCACCCCAATTACCCCCTCTAATAAACCCAGCTCCCTCATTAACCCCACCCTAATTAAGCCCCACCCCAATTACCCCCCAGCTCTCATTAACCCCTCCCTCATTAACCCCATCCCAATTATCCCCACCCCTCATTAACCCCACTCTCATTAACCTTGTCCCTCATTAACCCCACCCCAATTAAGTTCCATCCTGATTAAACCCCATCCCAATTAAACCCCACTCTCATTAACCCCACCCTCATTAGCCTCACTCCTCATTAACCACTCCCTCGTTAACCCCACCCCAATTAAACCCCACCCCAATTAAACCCCACCCCAATTACCCCCACCCCTCATTAACCCCTCCCTCATTAGCCTCCCTAATTAGCCCCTCCCTCATTAACCGCCCTCCTTCATTAACCCTCACCCCAATTAAACCCAACCACAATTAACCCCACCCCAATAAACCCTACCCCAATTAACCCCATCCCAATTACCCCCACCCCTCATTAACCCCACCCTCATTAACCCCGTCCCTCGTTAACCCCGTCCCTCATTAACTTCCATCCCTCATTAACCCTCACCCCAATTAAAGCCCACCTCAATTAAACCCCACCCTAATTACCACCCACTCCTCATTAACCTCTCTCATTAAACCTGTCTCTCATTAACCTCTTCCTCATTAGCCCCACCTCAATTAAACCCCACCCTCATTAACCCAGCCCTCATTAACCCCACCCCTATTACCCCCACCAAGTTTACCCCACCCTCAATAACCCTCCTTCATTAACTCCTCCCTCATTAACCCCACCCCAATTACCCCCCACTGCTCATTAACCCCACCCCAATTAAGCCCCACCCCAATTACCCCCACCCTCATTAACCCCAATTAACCCCCCAATTCCCCCCCCCATTCTCTCACCGTGGGCGGGGCCGGCGGGGGGCGGGGCCAGAGGGTGGGTGGCGCGGGGCGGGGCCAGAGCCAATCACAGCCAGGTTGAGCCCGCCCTGGCGCCGCCCCCAAAGGGGCGGGGCCAGGCCCGGGGGGCGGGGCCGGGGCGGGGCCCAGCGGCGCCAGGGGCGGGGCCAGCACCAGGGGGGCGGGGCCGGCGGGGGGAGGGGCGGGGCCAGGCGAGGCCACGCCCCCCGCGGAGGGGGAGGGGGAGGGGCGGGGGGCGGGGAGGAGCAGAACCGCCCGAGGCTCCGCCTTCGGCACCGGCTGCAGCATCCTGGGAAAAGGGGCGGGGTCAGCGGGGAGAGCACCTGGGGCACACCTGGGGATGGGTGTGAAAACCTGGGGCACACCTGGGACACACCTGAGGAGGGGGGTGAACACCTGGGACACACCTGGGGAGGGGGGTGAGCACCTGGGGCACACCTGGGATCTGCCCATGTATGCGTGTGAGCACCTGGGACACACCTGGGGATGGGTGTGAGCACCTGGGGCACACCTGGGACCTGCCCATGTATGGGTGTGAGCACCTGGGACACACCTGGGGAGGGGGGTGAGCACCTGGGGCACACCTGGGGATGGGTGTGAGAACCTGGGACACACCTGGGAACAGGTGTGAGCACCTGGGACACACCTGGGACCTGCCCATGTATGGGTGTGAGCACCTGGGACACACCTGGGACATACCTGGGGCACACCTGGGGAGGGGGGTGAGCACGCGGGGCACACCTGGGACATGCCCATCTATGGGTGTGAGCACCTGGGGCACACCTGGGGCACACCTGGGGAGGGGGGTGAACACCCGGGGCGCACCTGGGGACAGGTGTGAGCACCTGGGGCACACCTGGGTATGGGTGTGAACACCCAGGGCACACCTGGGACACACCTGGGGACGGGTGCGAGCACCTGGGGCACACCTGTGTGCCCAGGTGTTCCAACCTTCCCCCAGGTGTGCCCAGGTATGCCCAGACCCCATGTGTCCCCAAATCCACCCAGGTGTCCCCAAATGCCCCCCCAGGGGTGCCCAGGTGTCCCCAAACCCTCTCCAAACGTCCCCAACCTTCCCCCAGGTGTGCCCAGGTGTGACCAAGCGCCAGGTGTCCCCACAATCCACCCAGGTGTCCCCAACCCCCCCCAGGTGTGCCCAGGTGTTGTCAAACTCCTCCAGGTGTCCCCAACTTCCCCCAGGTGTGCCCAGGTACCCCCAAGCCCCCCCTCAGGTGTCCCCAATCCTCCCCCTAGGTGTGCCCAGGTGTCCCCAGGCTCCCCCCCAGGTGTCCCCAAACCCCCTCCCAATGCGCCCAACCCCCTCACCCAGGGTGCAGGTGACCCCCGAATGCCCCAGGTTCCCCAACCCCCCACCCCAGATGCTCCCCAGGTGTGCCCAGGTGTCCCCAACCTGCCGCCCCCTCAGGTGTCCCCAACCCCCCCAGGTGTCCCCAACCCCCGCCCCAGGTGTCCCCAACCCCCCTCCAGGTATCCCCAACCCCCTCCCAGTGTCCCAAACCCCCAGGTGTGCCCAACCCCCCAATGCCCCCAACCCCCAGGTGTCCCCAGGTGTGCCCAGGTGCCCCAAACCCCTCATGTGTCCCAACCCCCCAGGTGTCCCACCCCCAGGTACCCCCCTCCCCAATGCTCCCAACCCCCCCAGGTGTCCCAAGCCCCCTCCCAATGCCCCCCAACCCCCCCAGGTGTCCCCAGGTGTGCCGGTGTCCCAAACCCCTCAGTACCCAACCCCCCATGCCCCCAGCCCCCACAGGTGCCCCAGGTGTCCCCAACCCCCTCAAGTACTAAGACCCCAAGGTGCCCCAAACCCCCAGATACCCCAACCCCTCCCAATGCCCAACCCCCAGGTGTCCCCAACCCCCTCCCAGGTGTGCCCAACCCCTCCCAATGCCCCCCCAACCCCCCCCAGGTGTGCCCAGGTGTGCCCAGGTGTGCCCAGGTGTGTCCCCTCACCTGTTGACCTTCATGCGCACGGGCTTGGGGCGCGGGGGGGGGTCGGGGGCGGCGGCCACGTCCTCCACCAGGCGGCGCGTGACGCGGAAGCGCGGCAGGAACCAATCGGCCGCGTACCTGGACAGGTGAGACTCCAGGGACACCAGCTCGAACGGGGACAGGTCCACCTGCTGGGGGACGCGCCTGAGTGTCACCTGAGTGAGCTCTGGCACACCTGAGTGACCCCTGACACACCTGAGTGTCACCTGAGTGACCTGTGACACACCTGAGTGACCCCTGACACACCTGGAGTCACCAGAGTGAGCTCTGGCACACCTGAGTGACCTGTGACACACCTGAGTGGCACCTGAGTGATCTCTGACACACCTGGAGTCACCTGAGCGCCACCTGAGTGACCCCCGACACACCTGAGTAACCTGTGACACACCTGAGTGACCTTTGACACACCTGAGTGAACTCTGACACACCTGAGTGACCTTTGACACACCTGAGTGACCCCTGACACACCTGAGTGACCTTTGACACACCTGAGTGACCCCTGACACACCTGAGTGACCTGTGACACATGTGAGTGACCTGTGACACACCTGTCACCTGTGTCACACCTGTGTCACACCTGAGTGACCCCCCCAAGGACAGGTGAGACTCCAGGGACACCAGCTCCAACGGGGACAGGTGCAGCTGCTGGGGGACGCACCTGGGTGTCACCTGAGTGAGCTCTGGCACACCTGAGTGTCACCTGAGTGTCACCTGAGTGATCTGTGACACACCTGAGTTACCCCTGACACACCCAAGTATCACCTGAGTGAGCTCTGACACACCTGAGTGCCACCTGAGTGACCTCTGGCACACCTGAGTGACCTGTGAAACACCTGTCACCTGTGTCACACCTGAGTGACCCCCCCAAGGACAGGTGAGACTCCAGGGACACCAGCCCCAACGGGGACAGGTGCAGCTGCTGGGGGACGCACCTGGGGTCACCTCAGGGTCACCTCAGTGTCACCTGAGTGACCTCTGACACACCTGAGTGACCTGTGACACACCTGAGTGTCACCTGAGTGACCTCTGACACACCTGAGTGACCTGTGACACACCTGAGTGTCACCTGAGTGCTACCTGAGTGACTACTGAAACACCTGAGTGACCTACAGCACACCTGAGTGACCTCTGACACACCTGAGTGTCACCTGAGTGAGCTCTGGCACACCTGGAGTCACCTGAGTGACCTCTGGCACACCTGAGTGTCACCTGAGTGAGCTCTGGCACACCTGGAGTCACCTGAGTGACCTACGGCACACCTGAGTCACCTGTGACACACCTGTCACCTGAGTGAGCTCTGGCACACCTGACTGATCCCTGACACACTTGAGTAACCTGTGACACACCTGAGTTAGCCCTGACACACCTGGAGTTACCTGAGCGTCACCTGAGTGATCTGTGGCACACCTGAGTGACCTGTGACACACCTGAGTGACCCCTGACACACCTGAGCATCACCTGAGTGTCACCTGTGTGATCTGTGACACACCTGGAGTCACCTGTCACCTGAGTGATCCCTGACACACCTGGGGTCACCTGTGTCACACCTGAACGTCACCTAAGCGCTACCTGACTGGTCTCTGACACACCTGGGGTCACCTGAGTGACCTCTAACACACCTGAGTGAGCTCTGACACACCTGAGTGACCCCTGACACAACTGAGTAACCTGTGGCACACCTGAGTGCCACCTGAGTGGCCACTGATGCACCTGAATGACCACTGACACACCCGGAGTCACCAGAGTGTCACCTGAGTGATCTGTGACACACCTGAGTTACCCCTGACACACCTGAGTGACCACCGACAAACCTGGATGTCACCTGAGTGTCACCTGAGGGCTACCTGAGTGACCTGACACACCTGAGTGTGACCTCAGTGACCCCTGACACACTTAAGTGTCTTGTGACACACCTGAGTGACCTCTGGCACACCTGAGTGACCTGTAACACACCTGGAGTCACCTGAGTGTGACCTGAGTGGCCACTGATGCACCTGAGTGACCTCTGACACACCCGGAGTCACCTGAGCGTCACCTGAGTGTCACCTGAGTGACCTGTGACACACCTGAGTTACCCCTGACACACCTGAGTGACCACCGACAAACCGGGATATCACCTGAGTGTCACCTGAGCGTGACCTGAGCGACCTCTGACACACTTGAGTGACCTGTAACACACCTGGAGTCACCTGAGTGTCACCTGAGTGACCTCTGGCACACCTGTGTCACACCTGACTGTCACCTGAGTGTCACCTGGGTCACACCTGGCTCATTTCCAGGTGCTCCTAAATCCTTCCAGGTGTTCCAGAGCCTCTCCAGGTGTATCCAGACACTCACCTGGGGACCCCAAACCATCACCTGATGACCTCAAACCATCCCCAGGTGTCCCTAAACCATCCCCAGGTGTCCCTAAACCATCCCCAGGTGTGTCCAAACCATCCCCAGGTGTGTCCAAACCATCTCCAGGTGCATCCAAACCATCCCCAGGTGTGCCCAAACCATCTCCAGGTACCTCCAACTCCTCTCAGGTGTTCCTGGACCATCACCTGGTGACCCCAAACCATCTCCAGGTGCCTTCTAAGTCTCTCCAGGTGTGTCCAAACCATCCCCAGGTGTGTCCAAACACCTTCCAGGTGACCCCAAATCACATCCAGGTGTGTCCAAAGCTACTCCAGGTGTCCCTAAACCATCACCAGGTGACCCCAAACCATCTCCAGGTGCCTTCAATCTCTACCAGGTGTGTCCAAACCATCCCCAGGTGTGTCCAAACCATCCCCAGGAGCACCTGAACCATCTCCAGGTACCTTCAATTTCCCCCAGGTGTGTCCAGGGCATCTCCAGGTACACCTGAACCATCTCCAGGTGTGTCCAAACCACCTCCAGGTGCACCTGGACCATCCTCAGGTACCTCCAACACCTTCCAGGTGTGTCCAAACCATCTCCAGGTGTGTCCAAACCATCCCCAGGTGTGTTCAAACCATCCTCAGGCGTGCCCAAAACATCTCCAGGTACCTCCAGCACCTTCCAGGTGACCCCAAACCATCTCCAGGTGACCCCAAACCATCCCCAGGTGTGCCCAAACCATCTCCAGGTGTGTCCAAACCATCTCCAGGTGTGTCCAAACCACCTCCAGGTGTGTCCAAACCATCCCCAGGTGTGTCCAAACCATCCCCAGGTACCTCCAACACCTCTCAGGCGTTCCTAGACCATCACCTGGTGACCCCAAACCATCTCCAGGTGCCTTCTAAGTCTCTCCAGGTGTGTCCAAACCATCTCCAGGTGTGTCCAAACCACCTCAAGGTACTTCCAAACTCCTCCAGGTGTGTCCAAACCATCTCCAGGTAACCCCAAACCATCTCCAGGTGACCCCAAACCATCACCTGGTGACCCCAAACAACCTCCAGGTGCCTTCAAACTCCTCCAGGTGACCCCAAACCATCTCCAGGTGTGTCCAGACCATCCCCAGGTGTGTCCAAACCATACCCAGGTACCTCCAACACCTGTCATCTGTTCCTGAACCATCACCTGGTGACCCCAAACCCCCTCCAGGTGACCCCAAACCAACCCCAGGTGTGTCCAAACCATCACCTGATGACCTCAAACCATCCCCAGGTACCTCCAAACTCCTCCAGCTGTGTCCAAACCATCTCCAGGTGACCCCAAGTCATCTCCAGGTGCACCTGAACCATCTCCAGGTACCTCCAACACCTTCCAGATGTTCCTGGACCATCACCAGGTGACCCCAAACCATCTCCAGGTGTGTCCAAACCATCTCCAGGTGTGTCCAAACCATCCCCAGGTGCACCTGGACCATCCCCAGGTACCTCCAACACCTTCCAGGTGACCCCAAACCATCCCCAGGTGTGTCCAAACCATCTCCAGGTGTGTCCAAACCATCTCCACGTACCTCCAAACTCCTCCAGGTGACCCCAAACCATCTCCAGGTGTGTCCAAACCATCTCCAGGTGTGTCCAAACCACCTCCAGGTGTACCTGGGCCATCCCCAGGTACCTCCAACACCTTCCAGGTGTGTTCAAACCATCCCCAGGTGCCTCCAACGCTTTCCAGGTGTTCCTGCACCATCACCTGGTGACCCCAACCCATCCCCAGGTGCACCTGCACCATCCTCAGGTACCTCCAGCACCTTCCAGGTGACCCCAAACCCCCTCCAGGTACCCCCAAACCCCCTCAGGTGACCCCAAACCATCTCCAGGTGTGTCCAAACCATCCCCAGGTGCCTCAGGTGCCCCCAAACCCCTCAGTGACCCCACCCCCCAGTGACCCAAACCCCTAGGTGCCAAACCCCCTCAGGTACCCCCACACCCCCTCCCACTGCGTCACTGGAAGGGGTGCGGCTCGGCGCCCTCAGCACAGATGACCCCAAACCATCTCCAGGTGACCCCAAACCATCTCCCCCCATCAGGTGACCCCAAACCCCCCTCAGGTGCCCCCAAACCCCTCACCCCCACACCCCCTCCCACCTGCGCTCACCTGGAAGGGGTGCGGCTCGAGCGCCCTCAGCACCAGCGCGGGCGCGCCCAGGCTCAGGCCAGGTGTGACGAGCGGCGAGGTGACCGGGCGCGGCTCGAACAGGTCGGGGTGGTTGCACACCTTGCGCAGCTGCATCAGCACGTTGATGACGCTCATGAAGTGGCCGCTGGCCAGGGTGGCCTTGGTGCTGCGGGAGGGGGACAGGTGAGGGTCACCTGAGGGTCAGCTGAGGGTCACCTGAGCTCAGGTGAGCTCACCTGAGAAATTTGGGGGGATTTTGGAGCAGTTTTGGGGGAAAATTTGGGGATTTTGGAGGGAAATTTGGGGGTTTTGGGGGTTCCAGGGTGGCCTTGGGGCTTTGGGGGTCACCTGAGGCTCACCTGGGGACACCTGGGGACACCTGAACTCACCTAAAGAAACTTGGGGGAATTTTAGAGAAAATTTTGGGGGAAATTTGGGGATTTTGGGGGGTCCAGGGTGGCCTTGGTGCTGCGGGAAGGGGACAGGTGAGGGTCACCTGAGGTCAGGTGGGGTCACCTGAGAAATTTGGGGGGATTTTGGAGGAATTTTGAGGCAAATTTGGGGATTTTGGGGGGAAATTTGGGGATTTTGGGGGGTCCAAAGTCACCTTGGTGCTGTGGGGGGGACACCTAGGACTCACCTGAGCTCAGGTAAACTCACCTGAGCTCACCTGGACTCACCTGGGGGTCACCTGAGCTCACCTGAGAAATTTGGGGCGATTTTGGAGGAGTTTTGGGGGAGAAATTTGGGGATTTTGGGGTGAAATTTGGGGGTTTTGGGGGGTCCAGGGTGGCCTTGGGACTTTGGGGGACACCTGGAAATCACCTGGAGCTCACCTGAGAGTTACCTGAGCTCACCTGGGGACACCTGAGGGTCACCTGAGCTCACCTGAGAGATTTGGGGGGATTTTGGAGGAATTTTGGGGGAAATTTGGGGATTTTTGGGGGAAATTTGGGGGTTTTGGGGTGTCCAGGGTGGCCTTGGTGCTCGGGGAGGGGACAGGTGAGGGTCACCTGAGGGTCACCTGAAGCCAGGTGGGGTCACCTGAGAAATTTGAGGGGATTTTGGAGGAATTTTGGGGGAAATTTGGGAGTTTTGGGGTGAAATTTGGGTTTGGGGGGTCCAGGGTGGCCTTGGTGCTGGGGGAGGGGAACAGGTGAGGGTCACCTGAGGTCAGGTGGGGTCACCTGGGAATTTGGGGGATTTTGGAGGAGTTTTGGGGGAAAATTTGGGGGTTTTGAGGGGTCCAGGGTGGCCTTGGTGCTGTGGGGGTCACCTGAGAGTCACCTGAGCTCACCTGGGGACACCTCGGGCTCACCTGAGCTCACCTGGAGAAATTTGGGGCGATTTTGGAGGAATTTTGGGGAAAATTTGGGGATTTTGAGAGGGAAATTTGGGGATTTTTGGGGGAAATTTGGGGGTTTTGGGGTGTCCACGGTGGCCTTGGTGCAGCAGGAGGAGGACAGGTGAGGGTCACCTGAGGTCAGGTGGGGTCACCTGGGCTCACCTGAAAGATTTGGGGGGATTTTGGAGAAATTTTGGGGGGAAATTTGGGGGTTTTGAGGGAAATTTGGGAGTTTTGGGGGGTCCAGGGTGGCCTTGGTGCTCGGGGAGGGGACAGGTGAGGGTCACCTCAGGTCAGGTGGGGTCACCTGAGAAATTTGGGGCGATTTTGGAGGAATTTTGGGGGAAAATTTGGGAGTTTTGGGGGGTCCAGGGTGGCCTTGGTGCTGTGGCGGCGACACCTGAGGGTCACCTGGGACTCACCTGAGCTCACCTGGACTCACCTGGGGCTCACCTGAGCTCACCTGGACTCACCTGGGGCTCACCTGAGCTCACTTGAGAAATTTGGGGCGATTTTGGAGGAATTTTGGGGGAAATTTTGGGATTTTAAGGGAAAATTTGGGGATTTTGGGAGGGAAATTTGGGGGTTTTGGGGGGTCCAAAGTCACCTTGGTGCTGTGGGGGGGACACCTGGGGCTCACCTGAGCTCAGGTAAACTCACCTGAGCTCACCTGGACTCACCTGGGGGTCACCTGAGCTCACCTGGGGCTTGTAAGGAAAAAACTTTAGGGCATTTGATAGGATTGGGGTAAAATCCCACGGGAATTTTGGGAATTTGGGACTCCCAGGTGTGCCCAGGTGAGCCCACGTGAGCCCAGGTGTGCTCTTCTCACCTGGCCTGACCCACAACGTCATTAGAGATCTCAGACAGGTGAATTTGGGGCAAATTTGGGCAGAATTTGATGGAATTTTGGCACAATTCCATGGGAATTTCGGGCATTTTGGGTTGCCCAGGTGTGCCCAGGTGTGCCCAGGTGTGCCCCCCTCACCTGGCCTGGCCCATGAACTCATCATGAAGGAACCTCTGATGCTCGGACAGGTGAATTTGGGCAGAATTCAATGAAATTTGGACACAATTCCATAGGAATTTTGGGATTTGGGGTTTCCACGTGTGCCCAGGTGTGCCCAGGTGTGCCCAGGTGTGCTCCACTCACCTGGCCTGACCCATGACGTCATCAGAGACCCCAAACAGGCGAATTTGGGGCAAATTTGGGCAGAAATCGATGAAATTTGGGCACAATTTCATGGGAATTTTGAGGATTTTCAGGCTCCCAGGTGAGCCCAGGTGAGCCCAGGTGAGCCCAGGTGAGCCCAGGTGTGCCCAGGTGTGCTCCCCTCACCTGGCCTGGCCCATGAATTAATCATAGAGGAACCTCTGATGCTTGGACAGGTGAATTTGGGGTGAATTCAATGGAATTTGGGCACAATTCCATGGGAATTTTTGGGAATTTGGGGCTCCCAGGTGTGCCCAGGTGTGCCCAGGTGTGCCCCCCTCACCTGGCCTGGCCCATGACATCATCAGAGACCCCAGACAGGTAAGCCCTGGGTGGATTTCAAGTGAATTTGGGCACAATTCCATGGGAACTTTGGGGATTTGGGGCTCCCAGGTGTGCCCAGGTGAGTCCAGGTGTGCCCAGGTGTGCTCCCCTCACCTGGCCTGGCCCATGATGTCATCAGAGACCCCAAACAGGTGAATTTGGGGCAAATTTACGCAGATTTTGATGGAATTTGGGCACGATTCCATGGAAATTTCGCAGAATTTTGGGAATTTGAGGCTCCCAGGTGTGCCCAGGTGTGCCCAGGTGTGCCCAGGTGTGCCCCCTCACCTGGCCTGGCCCATGACATCATCAGAGACCTCGGACAGGTGAATCCTGGGTAGATTTTGAGTGAATTCTGACAGAATTTGATGGAATTTGGGCACAATCCAATGGAAATTTCGGGGATTTTTGGGTTTCCAGGTGTGCCCAGGTGTGCCCAGGTGTGCCAAGGTGTGCCCCCCTCACCTGGCCTGACCCATGACATCATCAGAGACCTTGAACAGGCAAATTTTGGGTCCATTTGAAGTGAATTTGGGCACAATTTAAGGAAATTTGGGCACAATTCCACGGGAATTTTGGGAATTTGGGGCTCCAGGTGTGCCCAGGTGTGCCCAGGTGTGCCCAGGTGTGCCCAGGTGTGCCCCCCTCACCTGGCCTGGCCCATGACGTCATCAGAGACCTCGGACAGGTGAATTCTGGGTGAATTTTGAGTGAATTTTGACAGAATTTGATGGAATTTGGGCACAATTCCATGGGAATTTTGGGGATTTCTGGGCTCCAGGTGTGCCCAGGTGTGCCCAGGTGTGCTCAGGTGTGCCCAGGTGTGCCCAGGTGTGCCCCCCTCACCTGGCCTGGCCCATGACATCATCAGATACCTTAAACAGGTAAATTTTGGGTGCATTTGAAGTGAATTTAGGCACAATTTAATGAAATTTGGACACAATTCCATGGGAATTTCGGGGATTTGGGGCTCCCAGGTGTGCCCAGGTGAGCCCAGGTGAGCCCAGGTGTGCCCAGGTGAGCCCAGGTGTGCCCAGGTGTGCCCCCTCACCTGGCCTAACCCATAAAGTCGTCGTAGAGGAACCTCTGATGCTCACACAGGTAAATTTGGGCAAAATTCAGTGGAATTTGGACACAATTCCATGGCAATTTTGGGGATTTTTGGGCTCCCAGGTGTGCCCAGGTGTGCCCAGGTGTGCCCCCTCACCTGGCCTGACTCGTGACATCATCAGAGACCTCGGACAGGTGAATCTTGGGTGGATTTTGAGTGAATTTTAACAGAATTTGACGGAATTTGGGCACAATTCCATGGGAATTTTGGGGATTTTTGGGCTCCCAGGTGTGCCCAGGTGTGCCCAGGTGTGCCCAGGTGTGCCCCCTCACCTGGCCTGACCCATGACATCATCAGAGACCTTGAACAGGCAAATTTTGGGTCCATTTGAAGTGAATTTGGGCACAATTTAAGGAAATTTGGGCAGAATTCCACAGGAATTTTGGGAACTTGGGGCACCCAGGTGAGCCCAGGTGTGCCCAGGTGTGCCCAGGTGTGCCCAGGTGTGCCCCCCTCACCTGGCCTGGCCCATGGCATCATCAGAGACCCCAGACAGGTGAATTTGGGGCAAATTTACGCAGATTTTGATGGAATTTGGGCACAATTCCATGAAAATTTTGCAGAATTTTGGGAATTTGAGGCTCCCAGGTGTGCCCAGGTGTGCCCAGGTGTGCCCCCCTCACCTGGCCTGGCCCATGACGTCATCAGAGACCTCGGACAGGTGAATTTGGGGCAAATTTGGGCAGAACTTGATGGAATTTGAGCACAATTCCATGGAAATTTCGGGGATTTTTGGGTTTCCAGGTGTGCCCAGGTGTGCCCAGGTGTGCCCAGGTGTGCCCCCTCACCTGGCCTGGGCCATGACATCATCAGATACCTTGAACAGGTAAGTTTGGGGTCCATTTTAAGTGAATTTGGGCACAATTTAATGAAATTTGGGCACAATTCCATGGGAATTTCGGGGATTTTTGGGGCTCCCAGGTGTGCCCAGGTGAGCCCAGGTGAGCCCAGGTGAGCCCAGGTGTGCCCAGGTGTCCCCAGGTGAGCCCAGGTGTGCCCAGGTGTGCCCAGGTGTGCTCCCCTCACCTGGCCTGGCCCATGAAGTCGTCGTAGAGGAACCTCTGGCGCTTGGACAGGCGGCACCTGAGCACGTGCTCGTACTTCTTGGGCATCTGCTTCTCCACGTCCACCTTGAGGCGGCGCAGCAGGAACGGCCGCAGCACCTGGGGACAGACAGAGCGCACCTGAGGCAGGTGGGGAACGGGGACAGACACGGGGGCACAGGTGTGCCCCAGGTGTGGCCCTGGAACACCCCCAGGTGTGCACAGGTAAGGCATAGAAACCCCCAGGTGTGCACAGGTGTGGCCCAGGTGTGTCCCTGGAGCAGCCAGAGGGGCACAGGCGTGCCCCAGGTGTGTCCCTGGAATAGCCAGACATGCACAGGTAAGGTATAGAAACCCCCAGGTGTGCACAGGTGTGCACAGGTGTGCCCCAGGTGTGGCCCTGGAACACCCCCAGGTGTGCACAGGTAAGGCATAGAAACCCCCAGGTGTGCACAGGTGTGCACAGGTGTGCCCCAGGTGTGTCCCTGGAACAGCCAGGTGTGCACAGGTAAGGCATAGAAACCCCCAGGTGTGCACAGGTGTGGCCCAGGTATGCCCCAGGTGTGTCCCTGAAACAGCCAAGTGTGCATAGATGTGCACAGGTGTGTCTCCAGAACACCCCCAGGTGTGCACAGGTGTGCACAGGTGTGCCCCAGGTGTGTCCCTGGAACATCCAGGTGTGCACAAGTAAGGCATAGAAACCCCCAGGTGTGCACAGGTGTGCCCCAGGTGTGTCCCTGAAACAGCCAAGTGTGCATAACTGTGCACAGGTGTGTCTCTAGAACACCCCCAGGTGTGCACAGGTGTGCACAGGTGTGCCCCAGGTGTGTCCCTGGAACACCCCCAGGTTTGGACAGGTAAGGCATAGAAACCCCCAGGTATACACAGGTGTGCCCCAGGTGTGTCCCTGGAACAACCAGGTGTACACAGGTGTGCACAGGTGTGCCCCAGGTGTGTCCCTGGAATACCCAGGTGTGCACAGGTGGGGCACAGGGACAGCCAGGGGGGCACAGGTGGGGCACGGGAACAGCCAGGTGTGCACAGGTGTGCCCCAGGTGTGTCCCTGGAACAACCAGGTGTACACAGGTGTGCACAGGTGTGCCCCAGGTGTGTCCCTGGAATACCCAGGTGTGCACAGGTGGGGCACAGGGACAGCCAGGGGGGCACAGGTGTGCCCCAGGTGTGCCCAGGTGTGTCCCTAGAACAGCCACATGTGCACAGGTGTGCACAGGTGTGCCCCTGGGATACCCAGGTGGGCACAGGTGTGGCCCAGGAACACCCAGGTGTGCACAGGTAGGGCACGGGAACAGCCAAGGGGGCACAGGTGTGCACAAGTGTGCCCCAGGTGTGTCCCTGAAACAGGCAGGTGTGCACAGGTGGGGCACGGGGGCAGCCAGGGGGGCACAGGTGGGGCAGGGGGACACCCCCAGGTGTGCACAGATGTGCCCCGGGTGTGTCCCTTGAACACCTAGGTGTGGTCAGGCGTGCCCATGTGTGCGTACCTGTCCCCAGGTGTGTGTGCCTGCCCCCAGGTGTGTGTACCTGTCCCCAGGTGTGCGTACCTGTCCCCAGGTGTGCGTACCTGTCCCCAGGTGTGTGTGCCTGTCCCCAGGTGTCCCCAGGTGTATCCCAGGTGTGCCCAGGTGTGTGTACCTGTCCCCAGGTGTATCCCACCTGTCCCCAGGTGTATCCCAGATGTCCCCAGGTGTCCCCAGCTGTCCCCAGGTGTGCCCAGGTGCGTTACCTTATGCAGCATCTTGACCGGGCTCTCGTTGTACTCCTGGCTGCCCTCGATCATTCCCGTCAGGTGTGCCCAGGTGCATCCCAATGTACCCAGGTGTCCCCAGGTGTCCCCAGGTGTCCCCAGGTGTGCCCTGTGCCCCCAGGTGTGCCCAGGTGTGCCCAGGTGTCCCCAGGTATCCCAGTGTCCCCAGGTTGTATCAGGTGTGCCAGGTGTATCCCAGGTGTGCCCCAGGTGTATCCCAGGTGTGCCCAGGTGTGCCCAGGTTGTATTCCAGGTGTATCCCATCCCAGGTGTGGCCCAGGTGTGCCCAGGTGTATCCCAGGTGTATCCAGGTGTATCCAGGTGTGCCCAGGTGTGCCCAGGTGTCCCCAGGTGTGCCCCAGGTGTGCTCAGGTGTATCCCAGGTGTGCTCAGGTACCTTGTGCAGCCTCTTGACCAGGCTCTCGTTGTACTCCTGGCTGCCCTCGATCATTCCCGTCAGGTGTGCACAGGTGTATCCCAATGTACCCAGGTGTCCCCAGGTGTCCCCAGGTGTCCCCAGGTGTCCCCAGGTGTATCCCAGGTGTGCCCAGGTGTATCCCAGGTGTATCCCAGGTGTATCCCAGGTGTACCCAGGTGTCCCCAGGTGTATCCCAGGTGTCCCCAGGTGTATCCCAGGTGTATCCCCAGGTGTTCCCAAGTGTCCCCAGGTGTGCCCAGGTGTGCCCAGGTGTCCCCAGGTGCGTTACCTTGTGCAGCCTCTTGACCAGGCTCTCGTTGTACTCCTGGCTGCCCTCGATCATTCCGGTCAGGTGTGCCCAGGTGTATCCCAGGTGTCCCCAAGTGTCCCCAGGTGTATCCCAGGTGTCCCCAGGTGTATCCCAGGTGTCCCCAGGTGTCCCCAGGTGTATCCCAGGTGTCCCCAGGTGTATCCAAGGTGTCCCCAGGTGTGCCCAGGTGTGCCCAGGTGTATCCCAGGTGTCCCCAGGTGTATCCCAGGTGTGCCCAGGTGCGCCCAGGTGTGCTCAGGTACCTTGTGCAGCCTCTTGACCAGGCTCTCGTTGTACTCCTGGCTGCCCTCAATCATCCCGGTCAGGTGTCCCCAGGTGTCTCCATGTGTCCCCAGGTGTGTGTACCTGTCCCCAGGTGTCCCCAGGTGTATCCCAGGTGTGCCCAGGTGCGTGTACCTGTCCCCAGGTGTGCCCAGGTGTGCCCAGGTGTGCCCAGGTGTCCCCAGGTGCGTTACCTTGTGCAGCCTCTTGACGAGGCTCTCGTTGTACTCCTGGCTGCCCTCGATCATTCCGGTCAGGTGTGCCCAGGTGTATCCCAGGTGTCCCCAAGTGTCCCCAGGTGTATCCCAGGTGTCCCCAGGTGTATCCCAGGTGTCCCCAGGTGTCCCCAGGTGTATCCCAGGTGTCCCCAGGTGTATCCAAGGTGTCCCCAGGTGTGCCCAGGTGTGCCCAGGTGTATCCCAGGTGTCCCCAGGTGTATCCCAGGTGTGCCCAGGTGCGCCCAGGTGTGCTCAGGTACCTTGTGCAGCCTCTTGACCAGGCTCTCGTTGTACTCCTGGCTGCCCTCAATCATCCCGGTCAGGTGTCCCCAGGTGTCTCCATGTGTCCCCAGGTGTGTGTACCTGTCCCCAGGTGTCCCCAGGTGTATCCCAGGTGTGCCCAGGTGCGTGTACCTGTCCCCAGGTGTGCCCAGGTGTGCCCAGGTGTGCCCAGGTGTCCCCAGGTGCGTTACCTTGTGCAGCCTCTTGACGAGGCTCTCGTTGTACTCCTGGCTGCCCTCGATCATTCCCGTCAGGGGGTTGTGGAACCACTCCCGGAATTCCCGGTGGGATTGGAACACCCTCGGCATCAGGAAATGCATCAGCGACCAGAGCTCCATCAGCGAGTTCTGCAGGGGCGTGCCCGTCAGCAACAACCGCCGCTGGCTGCACAGGTGAGACACAGGTAACACAGGTGAGACACAGGTAACACAGGTGAGACACAGGTAACATAGGTGAGCCCCCAGAGACACCTGGGTGTGCCCCACAGCCCCTGGCACGTGCCCAGGTGTGCCCAGGTACCGCTGGCTACACAGGTGAGACAGGGGAGACACAGGTGAGACACAGGTGAGACACAGGTGAGACACAGGTGAGACAGGTGAGCCTCTACACAGAGCCCTGTGTGCCCCACAGCCCCTGAGACACGCCCAGGTGTGCCCAGGTGTGCCCAGGTACCCCCAGAGCTCCCTCAGCGAGTTCTGCAGGGGCGTGCCTGTCAGCAACAACCGCCTCTGACTGCACAGGTGAGACACAGGTAACACAGGTGAGACACAGGTGAGACACAGGTAACACAGATGACTCCCTAGAGACAGCTGGGTGTGCCCCACAGTCCCTGGCACGCACCCAGGTGTGCCCAGGTACCGCTGGCTGCACAGGTGAGACACGGGAGACAGATGTGAGACACAGGTGAGAGAAGTGAGACACAGGTGAGACACAGGTGAGACACAGGTGAGACAGGTGAGCTCCTAGAGACATTCCTGTGTGCCCCACAGCCCCTGGCATGTGCCCAGGTGTGCCCAGGTACCCCCAGGTACCCCCAGAGCTCCCCCAGCGAGTTCTGCAGCGGCGTGCCCGTCAACAGGAGCCGCCGCTGGCTGCACAGGTGAGACACAGGTGAGACACAGGTAAGACACAGGTGAGGCACAGGTGAGCACAGGTGAGACACAGGTGAGACACAGGTGAGGCACAGGTGAGCACAGGTGAGTCCCTACACACAGCCCTCTGTGCCCCACAGCCCCTGACACACACCCAGGTGTGCCCAGGTGTGCCCAGGTGTGCCCAGGTACCCCCAGAGCTCCCTCAGCGAGTTCTGCAGGGGCGTGCCCGTCAGCAACAACCGCCACTGACTGTACAGGTGAGACACAGGTGAGACACAGGTGAGACACAGGTGAGACAGGTGAGCACAGGTGAGACAGGTGAGACACAGGTGGGACACAGGTGAGACAGGTGACACACAGGTGAGACAGGTGAGACACAGGTGGGACACAGGTGAGACAAATGAGACACAGATGAGAGGTGAGACAACTGAGACACAGGTGAGACACAGGTGAAACACAGGTGAGACACAGATGGGACAAATAAGGCACAGGTGAGACACAAATGAGACAAGTGAGACACAGGTAACACAGGTGAGCCTCTACACACAGCCCTGTGTGCCCCACAGCCCCTGAGACACGCCCAGGTGTGCCCAGGTGTGCCCAGGTACCCCCAGAGCTCCATCAGCGAGTTCTGCAGGGGCGTGCCCATCAGCAACAACCGCCTCTGACTGTACAGGTGAGACACAGGTGAGACAGGTGAGACACAGGTGAGACACAGGTGAGACACAGGTAACACAGGTGAGACACAGGTGAGACACAGGTGAGACACAGGTAGCACAGGTATCTTCACCCCTCCTTGTGTGTCCCACCTGTCCTCACCTGTACTCACCTGTGTCCACCTGCTGTTATGTGTTCAACTGTCCTTACCTGTCCTCACCTGTGCTTACCTGTCCTCACCTGTCTTTACCTGTTGTTACCTGTGCTTACCTGTCCTCACCTGTCTTTACCTGTTGTTACCTGTGCTTACCTGTCCTTACCTGCACTTACCTGTCCTCACCTGTGTCCACCTTCTGTCATCTGTGTTCAGCTGTCCTCACCTGTGCTTTCCTGTTCTCACCTGTGCTCACCTGTCCTCACCTGTGCTTTCCTGTTCTCACCTGTTCTCACCTGTGCTTTCCTGTTTTCACCTGTACTCACCTGTCCTCACCTGTGCTCAGCTGTTCTCACCTGTACTCACCTGTGCTCACCTATCCTCACCTGTGCTTTCCTGCTCTCACCTGTACTCCCCTGTCCTCACCTGTGCTTACCTGTCCTCACCTGTCTTTACCTGTCCTCACCTGTGCTCACCTGTGTCCACCTTCTGTCATCTCTGTTCAGCTGTTCTCACCTGTGCTTACCTGTCCTCACCTGTCCTCACCTGTGCTTTCCTGTTCTCACCTGTACACACCTGTCCTTGCCTGTGCTCAGCTCTTCTCACCTGTTCTCACCTGTACTTACCTGTTGTCACCTGTTCTCAGCTGTTCTCACCTGTCCTCACCTGTGCTTTCCTGTTCTCACCTGCCCTCACCTGTTCTCACCTGTCCTCACCTGTGCTTTCCTGTTTTCACCTGTACTCACCTGTCCTCACCTGTGCTCAGCTGTTCTCACCTGTTCTGACCTGTGCTTACCTGTCCTCACCTGTGCTCAGCTGTTCTCACCTGTGCTCAGCTGTTCTCACCTGTCCTTACCTGTTCTCACCTGTGCTTACCTGTCCTCACCTGTACTCACCTGTCCTCACCTGTACTTACCTGTACTCACCTGTACTCACCTGTGCTTACCTGTCCTCACCTGTGCTTGCCTGTATCACCTTGCAGCACTCTCACCTGTTCTTACCCTGCCTTACCTGTCTCACCTGTCTGTACCTGTCCTCACCTGCCTCACTGGTCTCACCTACCCCTGTATTTCTTTACCTGTGCTCACCTGTCCTTTCCTGGCTCACCTGCCCTCACCTGCCCACACCTGCTCACCACTCTTACCTTCCCTCACCTGTCTCACCTGTCCTTTCCCTCACCTGTCTCACCTGTTCATACCTGTCCACACCTGTCCCCACTTTTCCTTACCTGGCTCACCTGCCCTCACCTGCCCACACCTGTTCACCACTCTTACCTTCCCTCACCTGTCTCACCTGTCCTTTCCCTCACCTGTCTCACCTGTTCTTACCTGTCCACACCTGCCCCTGCCTTCCCTTACCTGGCTCACCTGTGCTCACCTGTCCTTACCTGTCCTTACCTACCCATACCTGCCCTCACCTGCCCACACCTGTTCACTACTCTTACCTTCCCTCACCTGTATCACCTGTCCTTTCCCTCACGTGTCTCACCTGTCCTTACTTTCCCTCACCTGTCCCACCTGTCCCCACCTGTCCCTGCCTTTCCTTACCTGGCTCACCTGTGCTCACCTGTCCTTACCCTCACCTGCCCATACCTGTCCTCACCTGTCTCACCTGTCACCTGTCCCTGCCTTCCCTCACCTGTCTCACCCGTCCTCACCTGTTCCTGCCTCTCCTTACCTGTCCTCACCTGTCCCTGCCTCTCCTTACCTGTGCTCACCTGTTTTTCCTGGTTCACCTGTCTGTACCTGTCCGTACCTGTTCACCAGTCCCTGTCTCACCTGTCCTTGCCTTCCTTCACCTGTCTCATGTTTTTACCTGTCCTCACCTGTCCCCCCTGTCCCTGCCTTTCCTTACCTGGCTCACCTGTGCTCACCTGTCTGTACCTGTCCATACCTGTTTGCCAGTCCCTGTCTCACCTGTCCTCACCTGTCCCCGCCTTTCCTTACCTGGCTCACCTGTGCTCACCTGTCCTTACCCTCACTTGCCCATACCTGTCCTCACCTGTCACCTGTCCCTGCCTCTCCTCACCTGTCTCACCTGTCTCACCTGTCTCACCTGTCCTCACCTATCCCCGCCTTTCCTTACCTGGCTCACCTGTGCTCACCTGTCCTTACCCTCACCTGCCCATACCTATCCTCACCTGTCTCACCTGTCCCTGCCTCTCCTCACCTGTCTCACCTGTCTCACCTGTCCTCACCTGTCCCTGCCTTTCCTTACCTGTGCTCACCTGTACTTACCCTCACCTGTCCATACCTGTCCATACCTGTTCACCAGTCCCTGTCTCACCTGTCCTTACTCTCCCTTACCGGTCTCACCTGTCCTCACCTGTCCCACCTGTCCCTGCCTTTCCTTACCCATGCTCACCTGTCCTTACCTACCCTTACCTGTCTATACCTGTTCTCCAGTTCCTGTCCCTACCTGCCCTTACCTGTCTCACCTGCTTTTACCTGTCCTCACTTCTTACCTGTCCCTCCCTTTCCTTACCTGGCTCACCTGTGTTTACCTGTGCTCATCTGTCCTTACCTGCCCATACCTGTCCATGCTTGCTCTCCTGCCCCTGCCTCACCTGTCCTTACCTTGCCCTTACCTGTCTCACCTATCCTTACCAGTCCTCACCTGCCCACACCTGCTCTCCTGTTCCTGTCCTACCTGTCCTCACCTGCCTTACCTGTCCCTACCTGTCTATACCTGTTCTCCAACCCCTGTCCCACCTGTCCCTACCTACCCTTACCTGTCTCAACTGTTTTTACCTGGTCTCACCTGTCCTTACCTGTCTCTGCCTTTCCTTACCTGGCTCACCTGTCCTTACCTGGCTCACCTGTCCTTACCTGTGCTCACCTGTCCTTACCTATGCTCACCTGCCCTTACCTGCCCATACCTGGTCTCACCTGTTCTCCTGTCCCTGCCTCACCTGCCCTTACCTGCGCTCACCTGTTTTTACCTGTCCTCACCTGTCCCCGCCTTTCCTTCCCTGGCTCACCTGTCCTTACCTGCCCTCACCTGCCCATAGCTGTCCACGCTTGCTCTCCTGTCCCTGCCTCACCTGTCCTTACCTATCCCTAGCTGCCCTCACCTGTCTCACCTGCTTTTACCTGTCCCCACCTGTTCTTACCCGTCTCTGGCTTTCCTTACCTGGCTCACCTGTGCTCACCTGTCCTTACCCGTCTGTACCTGTTCCCACCTGTTCTCCTGTCCCTGCCTCACCTGCCCTTACCTGCTCTTACCTGTGCTCACCTGTTTTTACTTGTCCTCACCTATCCCCCCTGTCCCTGCCTTTCTCTACCTGTCTTACCTGTCCTTTCCTGGTTCACCTGCCCATACCTGCCCTTAACTGTTCTCAACTCTGTCTCACCTGTCCTCACCTGTCCCTTCCTTTCCTTACCTGTGCTCACCTGTGCTTACCTGTGCTCACCTGTCCTTACCTGCCCTCACCTGTCCATGCCTGTTCTCCAGTCCCTGTCTCACCTGTCCCTACCTGCCCTTACCTGTCTCACCTGCTTTTACCTGTCCTCACCTGTCCTCACCTATCCTCACCTCTCCTTACCTGTCCCTGGCTTTCCTTACCTGGCTCAGCTGTGCTTACCTGTGCTTACCTGTCCTTACCTGCCCTCATCTGCCCATATCTGTTCTCACCTGTTCTCCTGTTTCACCTGTCCTTACCTACTCTTACCTGCACTCACCTGTTTTTACCTGTCCTCACCTCTCCTTACCTGTCCCTGCCTTTCCTTCCCTGGCTCACCTGTGCTCACCTGTGTTCACCCTCACCTACCCATACCTGTCCTCACCTGTGTCACCTGTCCCTGCCTGTCCTTACCTGGCTCACCTGTGCTCACCTGTACCTGTCCATACCTGTTCACCAGTCCCTGTGCTCACCTGTCCTCACCTGTCCCTGCCTTTCCTTACCTGTGCTCACCTGTCCTTACCCTCACCTGCCCTTACCTGTCCTCACCTGTCATGTGTCCCTGCCTCTCCTTACCTGGCTCACCTGTTCTCACCTGTGCTAACCTGCCCATACCTGTCCTCACCTGTCACCTGTCCCTACCTCTCCTTACCTGGCTCACCTGTTCTCACCTGTTCTCACCTGTGCTTACCCTCACCTGCCCATACCTGTCCTCACCCGTCCCTGCCTTTCCTTACCTGTGCTCACCTGCCCTCACCTGCCCATACCTGTCCTCCAGTCCCTGTCTCACCTGTCCTTAGCTGCCCATACCTGTCTCACCTCTATTCCCAACATTGCCACAAGCACCCAAAACTAACTAGGTGTATCCAGGTAACTCAGGTGTGCCCCAGGTGTGCCCAGGTAACCCAGGTGTGTCCCATGCCCACCTAAACCTATCCAGGTGTATCCCAGGTAACCCAGGTGTGTCCAGGTGTGCCCCACCCCCACTTAAACCTACCCAGGTGTGCCCCAGGTGTGCCCAGGTGTGTCCCATGACCACCTAAACCCACTCAGGTGCACCCCAGGTAGCACAAGTGAGCCCTCCACCCAAACCTGGTGCCTCCCAGCTGTACCCAGGTAACTCAGGTGTGTCCAGGTGTGCCCCATCCCCACTTAAACCTATCCAGGTGAGCCCCAGGTGTGCCCAGGTGTGTCCTATCTCCATCTAAACCTATCCAGGGGTATCCCAGGTAGCACAGGTGACCTCACCACCTAACCCAGGTGCCTCCCAGCTGCACCCAGGTAACTCACGTGTGCCCCAGGTGTGCCCAGGTGTATCCTACATCCATCTAAACCTATCCAGGGGTATCCCAGGTAGCACAGGTGACCTCACCACCTAACCCAGCTACCCCCCCAGCTGTACCCAGGTAACTCAGGTGAGTCCCAGGTGTGCCCAGGTGTGCCCCAGGTATACCCAGGTGCGTCCTATCTCCACCTAAACCTATCCAGGTGTATCCCAGGTAACACAGGTGAGGTCACCACCTAACCCAGGTGCCTCCCAGCTGCACCCAGGTAACTCAGGTGAGTCCCAGGTGTTCCCAGATGTATCTTGTGCCCACCTAAATCTATCCAAGTGTATCCCAGGTAGCACAGGTGAACCCTCCACCTAACTGAGCTACCCCCCAGCTGTACCCAGGTAACTCAGGTGAGTCCCAGGTGTGCCCAGGTGAGTCCCAGGTGTGCCCCAGGTGTCTCCAGGTGTAGCCCATGACCACCTAAACCTATCAAGGTGTATCCCAGGTAACACAGGTGAGCTCACCAGTTAACCCAGGTGCCTCCCAGCTGTACCCAGGTAACTCAGGTGAGTCCCAGGTGTGCCCAGGTGAGTCCCAGGTGTGCCCCAGGTATACCCAGGTGTGTCCTATCTCCACCTAAACCCATCCAGGTGTATCCCAGGTAGCACAGGTGAGGTCACCACTTAACCCAGGTACATCACAGCTGTACCCAGGTAACTCAGGTGAGTCCCAGGTGTGCCCAGGTGTATCTTGTGCCCACCTAAACCCATCCAGGTGTATCCCAGGTAGCACAGCTAAGCCCACCACCTAACCCAGGTGCCTCCCAGCTGTACCCAGGTAACTCAGGTGAGTCCCAGGTGTGCCCCAGGTGTACCCAGGTGTCTCCTATCTCCATCTAAACCTATCCAGGTGTATCCCAGGTAGCACAGGTGAGCTCTCCAAGTAACCCAGGCCTACTCCACGTCTCTCCCATGCAACTCAGGTGAGTCCCAGGTGAGTCCCAGGTGTAGCCCATGACCACCTAACCCTACTCAGGTGTATACCAGGTAACTCAGGTGTGTCTCATGTGTGCCCAGATAACTCAGGTGTGCCCCAGGTGTGCCCAGGTGTACCTTGTGGCCATCTAAACCCATCCAGGTGTATCCCAGGTAGCACAGGTGACCTCACCACCTAACCCAGGTGCATCCCACCTGTACCCAGGTAACCCAGGTGAGTCCCAGGTGAGTCCCAGGTGTGCCCAGGTGTGCCCAGGTGTATCCCAGCTCACCTGTTGAAGTTGAGCAGGGACTGCCAGCGCTGGGATTTGAAGTTCTTGATGTTCTGCGCCTCGTCCAGGATCAGGCACTGCCCCTCCCCCACCCCCAGGTGTGTCCCAGGTAACTCAGGTGTGCCCCAGGTGTGCCCCAGGTGTGGCCAGGTGTATCCTACATCCACCTAAACCTATCCAGGTGTGCCCCAGGTAACTCAGGTGTGCCCAGATGAGTCCCAGGTGTGCCCAGGTGTGCCCAGGTGTGCCCCAGCTCACCTGTTGAAGTTGAGCAGGGACTGCCAGCGCTGGGATTTGAAGTTCTTGATGTTCTGCGCCTCGTCCAGGATCAGGTACTTCCAGTTCTTCCTGCGGAACGCCTGATGGTCCTGGAGCACCAGCTTGTACGAGGTGATGCACACGTGGAACGCGTTCGGCTTCGTCCAGCCCTGCAGGTGACACAGGTGAGACAGGTGAGACAGGTGAGACAGGTGAGACCAAAAACATCCAAAATTCCCAGGAAAAATAACCTAAAATAGCCCCAGGTGTGGCCCAGGTGTGTCCCAGGCGTGCCCAGGTACACTTAGATGTGTCCTCATGTGTCCCAGGTGAACCCAGGTGTGCCCCCAGGTGTGTCCCAGGTGTGTCCCAGGTGTGCAGCCCCAGCCTGTACAAGGTGATGCACACGTGGAACACATTTGGCTTTCTCCAGTTCTGGCACGTGACACAGGTGACACAGGTGAGACAAGTGTGATAGGTAAGCCTGAAATCCCCATCAAAAACAGCCTAAAATAGCCCCAGGTGTGCCCAGGTGTGTCCCAGTGTGCCCAGGTATATCCTGGTGTGTCTCAGGTGTGTCCCAGGTGAACCCAGGTGTGCCCCCAGGTGTGTCTCAGGTATGCCCACATGTGCCCAGCTGTGCCCTGGTGTGCTTAGATATGTCCTCATGTGTCCCAGGTGTGCCCAGGTGTGTCCCCAGGTGTCCCTAGGTATGTCCTGGTGTGTCTCAGGTGCATCCCAGGTGTATCTCAGGTGTGCCCTGGTGCGCTTAGATACACCCTGCTATGTCCCAGGTGTGCCCAGGTGGGCCCAGGTGTGTCCCCAGGTGTCCCTAGGTATGTCCTTGTGGGTCTCAGGTGCACCCCAGGTGTATCTCAGGTGTGCCCATGCGAGCCTAAATATGTCCTGCTATGTCCCAGGTGTGTCCTGGTGTGTCCTGGTGTGTCCCAGGTGTGCCCTAGGTGCATTCCAGGTGTGCCTAGGTATGTCCTGGTGTATCCCAGGTGTGTCACAGGTGTACCCCAGGTGTACCCAGGTGTGTCCCGGGTGTGTCCTGGTGTGTCCCAGGTGTGCAGCCCCAGCCTTTACAAGGTGATGCACACGTGGAACGCGTTCGGCTTCATCCAGCCCTGCCAGGTGACACAGGTGACACAGGTGAGACAGGTGAGACAGGTAAGGCTAAAATCCCCATTAAAAACAGCCTAGAACAGCCCCAGGTGTGCCCAGGTGTGCCTAGGTGTGCTTAGGTATATCCTCATGTGTCCCAGGTGTGCCCAGGTCTGTCCCCAGGTGTCCCTAGGTGTGTCCTGGTGCGTCTCAGGTGTATCCCAGGTGTGTCACAGGTGTGTCCCAGGTGTATCCCAGGTGTGTCCCAGGTGTGCCCAGGTGTGCAGCCCCAGCCTGTATGAGGTGATGCACACGTGGAATGCGTTTGGCTTCGTCCAGCCCTGACACGTGACACAGATGACACAGGTGACACAGGTGACACAGGTGAGACAGGTGAGACAAGTGAGACAGGTAAGGCTGAAATCCCCAATAAAAACAGCCTAAAATAGCCCCAGGTGTGCCGAGGTGTGCCCTGGTGTGCTTAGATATGTCCTCATGTGTCCCAGGTGTGCCCAGGTCTGTCCCCAGGTGTCCCTAGGTGTGTCCTGGTGTGTCTCAGGTGCATCCCAGGTGTATCTCAGGTGTGTCTCAGGTGTGCCCAGGTGTGTCCCAGGTGTGCCCAGGTGTGTCCTGGTGTGTCCCAGGTGTGCCCTGGTGTGTCCTGGTGTGTCCCAGGTGTGCCCAGGTGTGCAGCCCCAGCCTGTACAAGGTGATGCACACGTGGAATGGGTTCGGCTTCGTCCAGCCCTGACAGGTGACACGGGTGACACAGGTGAGACAGGTGAGACAGGTAAGGCTAAAATCCCCATTAAAAACAGCCTATAACAGCCCCAGGTGTGCCCAGGTGTGCCCAGGTGTGCCCTGGTACACTTAGACGTATTCTCATGTGTCCCAGGTGAACCCAGGTGTGCCCCAGGTGTGCCCCAGGTGAACCCAGGTGTGCCCCAGGTGTGCCCCAGGTGAACCCAGGTGTGCCCCAGGTGTGGCCCAGGTGTGCCCAGGGCTGCTTAGATATGTCCTCCAGTGTCCCAGGTGTATCCCAGGTGTGCCCAGGTGTGCCTAGGTATGTCCTGGTGTATCCCAGGTGACTCCCAGGTGTGTCCCAGGTGTCCCAGGTGTGCAGCCCCAGCCTTTACGAGGTGATGCACACGTGGAATGCGTTTGGCTTTATCCAGCCCTGACAGGTAACACAGGTGAGACAGGTGACACAGGTAAGGCTGAAATCCCCATTAAAAACAGCCTAAAATAGCCCCAGGTGTGCACAGCTGTGCCCTGGTGTCCTTAGGTATGTCCTCATGTGTCCCAGGTGTGCCCAGGTGTGTCCCCAGCTCTCCCTAGGTATGTCCTGGTGTGTCTCAGGTGCATCCCAGGTGTATCTCAGGTGTGCCTACGTGTGCTTAGATATGTCCTGCTATGTCCCAGGTGTGCCCAGGTGTGCCCAGGTGTGTCCCAGCTGTACCCTGGTGTGCTTAGATATGTCTTCATGTGCCCTAGGTGTGCCCAGGTGTGTCCCCAGGTGTCCCTAGGTATGTCCTCGTGGGTCTCAGGTGCACCCCAGGTGTATCTCAGGTGTGCCCATGCGAGCCTAAATATGTCCTGCTATGTCCCAGGTGTGTCCTGGTGTGTCCTGGTGTGCCCCAGGTGTGCCCAGGTGTGTCCCCAGGTGTCCCTAGGTATGTCCTGCTGTGTCTCAGGTGTGTCACAGGTGTATCCCAGGTGTACCCAGGTGTGTCCCGGGTGTGTACTGGTGTGTCCTGGTGTGTCCCAGGTGTGCCCAGGTGTGCAGCCCCAGCCTGTACGAGGTGATGCACACGTGGAACGCGTTCGGCTTTATCCAGCCCTGACTGGTGACACAGGTGAGACAGGTGACACAGGTGAGACAAGTGAGACAGGTGAGACAGGTGAGACAGGTAAGGCTGAAGTCCCCATTAGAAACAGCCTAGGACAGCCCCAGGTGTGCCCAGGTGTGCCCTGGTGTCCTTAGGTATATCCTCATGTGTCCCAGGTGTGCCCAGGTGTGCTCAGCTGTGTCTCAGGTGTGTCCTGGTGTATCCCAGGTGTATCCCAGGTGTCCCCAGGTGTCCCCAGGTATCTCCAGGTGTCCCCAGGTGTCCCCAGGTGTCCCCACTTGCTCCCAGGTGTCCCCAGGTGTCTCCAGGTATCCCCAGCTGTCCCAGCTGTCCCCAGGTGTCCCCAGCTGTCCCCAGGTGTCCCCAGGTGTCTCCAGTTGCTCCCAGGTATCCCCAGCTGTCCCCAGGTGTCCCCAGGTATCCCCAGGTGTCCCCAGGTGTGCCCAGGTGTCCCCAGGTGTCCCCAGGTGCCCCCAGGTGTCCCAGGTGCCCCCAGGTGTATCCCAGGTATTCTCAGGTGTGTCTCAGACCCTCCCAGGTGTCCCCAGGTGTCCCCAGGTGTCCCCAGGTATCCCCAGGTGTGCCCAGCTGTCCCCAGGTGTCCCCAGGTGTCCCCAGGTGTCCCCAGCTGTCCCAGGTGTCCCCAGGTGCCCCCAGGTGTCCCCAGGTGTGCCCAGGTGTCCCCAGGTGTCCCCAGGTGTGCTCACCTGTCTCTTGAGCCGCCGCTCCTTCTGGGCCCCGTAGTAGGTGAGGATTTTGAAGCTCGGGCACCAGCGCTTGAGCTCCATCTCCCAGTTCAGCATCACCGAGGTGGGCACGATGATCAGGTGAGGGCCCCAGCTACCTGTGACAGGTGAGGGACAGGTGAGGCACAGGTGAGGGACACGTGAGGCACAGGTGAGGCACACCCAAAACGAGACTCAGGTGTCTTTTGCAAAGCCTGAAATGAGCCTGGAAGCGCTCAGGTGTGTCCCAGGTGTGTCCCAGGTGTATCCCAGATGTGTCCCAGGTGTATCCCATCTATCTCAGGTGTATCCTAGGTGTGTCCCAGGTGTACCCAAGTGTATCTCAGGTGTACCCCGGTGTGTTTTGCTCACCTTTCTCACAGGCCAGGTGAGCCAGCAGCGAGATTGTCTGGATGGTCTTGCCCAGCCCCATCCCAGGTGTATCCCAGGTGTATCCCAGCTGTACCCAGGTGTATCCCATCTATCTCAGGTGTATCCCAGGTGTATCCCAGGTGTACCCAGGTGTATCTCAGGTGTCTCACACTCACCTTTCTCGCAGGCCAGGTGTGCTAACAGTGATATTCTCTGGATGGTCTTGCCCAGCCCCATCCCACCTGTACCCAGGTGTGCCCAGGTGTACCCAGGTGTATCACACTCACCTTTCTCACACGCCAGGTGAGCCAGCAGCGAGATGGTCTGGATGGTCTTGCCCAGCCCCATCCCAGGTGTATCCCATGTACCCCAGGTGTATCCCAGGTGTACCCAGGTGTACCCAGGTGTGTCTCAGGTGTCCCCAGGTGTCTCACACTCACCTTTCTCACACGCCAGGTGAGCCAGCAGCGAGACCGTCTGGATGGTCTTGCCCAGCCCCATCCCAGGTGTATCCCAGGTGTACCCAGGTGTCCCCAGCTGTCTCACACTCACCTTTCTCGCAGGCCAGGTGTGCTAACAGCGATATCGTCTGGATGGTCTTGCCCAGCCCCATCCCAGCTGTACCCAGGTGTATCCCAGGTGTACCCAGGTGTGTCTCAGGTGTAACCCAGGTGTGTCACACTCACCTTTCTCGCAGGCCAGGTGTGCCAGCAGCGAGATCGTCTGGATGGTCTTGCCCAGCCCCATCCCAGGTGTATCCCAGGTGTATCCCAGGTGTATCCCATCTATCTCAGGTGTATCCCAGGTTTATCTCAGGTGTGTCTCAGGTGCGTTTTGCTCACCTTTCTCGCAGGCCAGGTGAGCCAGCAGCGAGATGGTCTGGATGGTCTTGCCCAGCCCCATCTCGTCCGCCAGGATCCCGTTCAGTTTCTTCTCGTACATCGTCACCAGCCAGTCCAGCCCGATGTGCTGGTACTCGCGGAGAGTGCCCCGCAACAGGTGAGGGATGGGCGTCTTCACCTGCGCAGGTGAGACACAGGTGAGACTGTGTATGCCTACAGGTGAGCCCCAGGTACCCCCCACACCCCCAGTCCAGCCCAATGTGCTGGTACTCGCGGAGAGTGCCTCTCAACAGGTGAGGGATGGGCGTCTTCACCTGCACAGGTGAGACACAGGTGACTCACAGGTGACTCACAGGTGACACACAGGTGACTCACAGGTGACACACAGGTACCCCCCAAACCCCCAGTCCAGCCCCTTAGCTTGCACTCCCTCAAGGTGCCCCTCAGAAGGTGAGGGATTGGCACCTTCACCTGCACAGGTGACACACAGGTGACTGACAGGTGAGTCACAGGTAACTCACAGGTACCCCCACACCCCCAGTCCAGCCCGATGTGCTGGTACTCGTGGAGAGTGCCTCGCAACAGGTGAGGGATGGGCGTCTTCACCTGCGCAGGTGAGCCCCAGGTGAGACTGTGAATCCCTCCAGGTGAGCCCCAGGTACCCCCCAAACCCCCAGTCCAGCCCCTGTGCTGGTACTCGCGGAGAGTGCCCCGCAACAGGTGAGGGATGGGCGTCTTCACCTGCACAGGTGAGACATAGATGAGTCACACGTCAGTCACAGGTGAGACACAGGTGAGACTGTATCCCCCCAGGTACCCCCACACCCCCAGTCCAGCCCCTGTGCTGGTACTCGCGGAGGGTGCCTCGCAACAGGTGAGGGATGGGCGTCTTCACCTGCGCAGGTGACACACAGGTGACTCACAGGTGACTCACAGGTGAGTCACAGGTACCCCCCAAACCCCCAGTCCAGCCCGATGTGCTGGTACTCGCAGAGAATGCCCCTCAACAGGTGAGAGATGGGCGTCTTCACCTGCACAGGTGAGACACAGGTGAGACTGTGTATGCCTACAGGTGAGCCCCAGGTACCCCCAAGCCCCCACTCCAGTCCCTGTACTGGGACTCCCTCAAGGTGCCCCTCAACAGATGAGGGATTGGCACCTTCACCTGCACAGGTAAACCACAGGTGAGTCACAGGTGAGTCCCAGATCAGTCACAGGTGAGTCAGAGATGAGTCAGAGGTGAGTCACAGGTCAGTCACATGTCAGTCACAGGTGAATCACCACTCAATCACAGGTGAGTCACAGGTCACAGGTCACAGATCAGTCACAGGTCAGTCACAGGTGAGTCACAGGTGAGTCACAGGTGAGTCTGTCCATGCCCCCAGGTGAGCCCCAAGTACCCCCAAACCCCCACTCCAGTCCCTGATCTTGGACTCCCTCAAGGTGCCCCTCGACAGGTGAGCAATGGGGGTTTTCACCAGCACAGGTGAGCTCAGGTGAGCCCAGGTGTCCCTGCAGGTAAATCCCAAATCCCCCCCGCTGCTCCCGAGCCTCCAAACCGGCCTCAGAATTCCTCCCAAAGCGCCCAGGTGAGAGCCTGGAGCCGCCAGGTGCGACTCTGGAGCCGCCAGGTGAGAGCCTGGAGCCACCAGGTGAGAGCCTGGAGCCGCCAGGTGAGAGCCTGGAACTGCCAGGTGAGAGCCTGGAACTGCCAGGTGAGAGCCTGGAGCCGCCAGGTGAGAGCCTGGAGTCGCCAGGTGAGAGCCTGGAGCCGCCAGGTGAGAGCCTGGAGTCGCCAGGTGAGAGCCTGGAGCCGCCAGGTGAGAGCCTGGAACTGCCAGGTGAGAGCCTGGAACTGCCAGGTGAGAGCCTGGAACTGCCAGGTGAGAGCCTGGAACTGCCAGGTGAGAGCCTGGAGCCGCCAGGTGAGAGCCTGGAGCCGCCAGGTGAGAGCCTGGAACTGCCAGGTGAGAGCCTGGAGCCGCCAGGTGAGAGCCTGGAGCTGCCAGGTGAGAGCCTGGAGCCGCCAGGTGAGAGCCTGGAATTGCCAGGTGAGAGCCTGGAGCCGCCAGGTGAGAGCCTGGAACCACCAGGTGAGCACTTCCAGGTCCAGGTGTGTCCCTGACCTGCCCAGGTGTGTCCCTGACCTTCCCAAGTGTGTTCCTGGAGGCTGTAGGTGTGTCTCCAACCTGCCCAGGTGTGTCCCTGACCTCCCCAGGTGTGTCCCCAACCCACCCAGGTGTGTCCCCAACCCACCCAGGTGTGTCCCTAACCTGCCCAGGTGTGTCCCTACCTCTCCCAGGTGTGTCCCTAACCCACCCAGGTGTGTCCCTATCTCTCCCAGGTGTGTCCCTAACCCACCCAGGTGTGTCCCTAACCTGCCCAGGTGTGTCCCTACCTCTCCCAGGTGTGTCCCAGGCATCCTCAGGTGCGCACAACTGTATCCCAAGTGTGCCCAAGTACCCCCAGGTGTACACACGTGTATCCAGGTGTCCCCAGGTGTCCCCAGGTATCCCCAGGTGTCCCCAGGTATCCCCAGGTGTCCCCAGGTGTCCCCAGGTGTGCCCAGGTATCCCCAGGTGTCCCCACCTGTCCCCAGGTGTCCCAGGTGTATCCAGGTGTCCCCAGGTGTCCCCAGGTGTCTCACCTGTCCCCAGGTGTCTCACCTGTGTGGTGGCCAGCGTGTACCCCTTGGGCTGCAGCCTCTCTGTAACCCCCCCATGTGTGTCCCCAGGTGTGTCCCCAGGTGTGCCCCAGGTGTCCCCAGGTGTCCCCAGGTGTGCCCAGGTGTCCCCAGGTGTCTCACACCACCTGTCCCCAGGTGTCCCCAGGTGTCTCACCTGTCCCCAGGTGTCCCCAGGTATCCCCAGCTATCCCCAGGTGTGTCCCCAGGTGTCCCCAGGTGTCTCACCTGTCCCCAGGTGTCCCCAGGTGTCTCACCTGTGTGGTGGCCAGCGTGTACCCCTTGGGCTGCAGCCTCTCTGTGACCCCTCCCAGGTATCCCCATGTGTCCCCAGGTGTCCCCAGGTGTCCCTACCTGTCCCCAGCTGTCCCCAGGTATCCCCAGCTGTCCCCAGCGGTCCCCAGGTGTCCCCAGGTGTCCCCAGGTATCCCCACCTGTCCCCAGGTGTCCCCAGGGTGTCCCCAGCTGTCCCCAGGTGTCCCCAGGTGTCTCACCTGTCCCCAGGTGTCCCCAGGTGTCCCCAGGTGTCTCACCTGTGTGGTGGCCAGCGTGTAACCCTTGGGCTGCAGCCTCTCTGTGACCCCCCCCAGGTATCCCCAGGTGTGCCCAGGTGTCCCCAGGTATCCCAGGTGTGCCCAGGTGTCCCCAGCTGTCCCCAGCTATCCCCAGGTATCCCAAGTGTCCCCACCTGTCCCCAGGTGTGCCCAGGTGTCTCACCTGTGTGGTGGCCAGCGTGTACCCCTTGGGCTGCAGCCTCTCTGTGACCCCCCCCAGGTGTCCCCAGGTGTCCCCAGGTGTCCCCAGGTGTCTCACCTGTCCCCAGGTGTCCCCACCTGTCCCCAGGTGTCCCCAGGTGTATCCAGGTGTCTCACCTGTCCCCACCTGTCCCCAGGTGTCCCCAGGTGTCCCAGGTGTCCCCACCTGTCCCCAGGTGTCCCCAGGTGTCTCACCTGTGTGGTGGCCAGGGTGTAGCCCTTGGGCTGCAGGCTCTCTGTGACCCCCCCAGGTGTCCCCAGGTGTCTCACCTGTCCCCACCTGTCCCCAGGTGTCCCCAGGTGTGTCCCCAGGTGTCTCACCTGTCCCCAGGTGTCCCCAGGTGTCTCACCTGTGTGGTGGCCAGGGTGTAGCCCTTGGGCTGCAGGCTCTCGGCCGCCGCCGCGATGTCGCTGATCTCCTTCTTGGGGGCGGGGCCGGCAGGTGCGGCCGGGGCCGGGCTCACCTGGGCAGGTGTGGGCGGGGCCACCTGAGCCCCTCCCCCCTCCTGCCCCTCCCCCTCCTCCTCCTCCTCCTCCTCCTCGGCCTCGTCCTCGTCGTCGTCCTCGTCGTCCTCGTCCTCGTCCTCCTCGTCCTCCTCGTCCTCGCTGTCGCCGCCAGGTGAGTCTGGGGGGGGGACAGGTGAGGTCGGGGAGGCACCTGGGTGGGGTTTGGGGGCACCTGGGTGGGGTTTGGGGACACCTGGTTGAGGTTTGGGACACCTGGGCAGGTGTGCGCACACCTGGGTGGGGTTTGGGGACACCTGGGCAGGTGTGCACACACCTGGGTGTGGTTTCTGAGTACCTGGGTGAGGTTTTTGGTCACCTGGATGGGGTTTGGGACACCTGGGGAGGTGTGGAGCGCACCTGAACAGCACCTGCGACACACCTGAACAGGTGTGGGATGTACCTGGGCGTGGTTTCTGAGTATCTGAGAGGAGTTTTTGGGTACCTGGATAGAGTTTGGGGCACCTGGGCAGGTGTGGGGCACACCTGGCTGGGGTTTGGAGAATCTGAGAGGGGTTCTTGGGCACCTGGGTGAGGTTTGGGACACCTGGACAGGTGTGGGCACACCTGGGTGGGGGTTTGGGATACCTGGGTGGGGTTTGATGGCACCTGGGTGGGGTCTGGGACACCTGGGCAAGTGTGAAGCACACCTGAGTAGCACATGTGACACACCTGGGCAGGTATAGGGCAGCTCGGTACAACCTGTAGCACACCTGGACAGGTGTGGGACACACCTGGGTGGGGTTTGAGGGCACCAGGATGGGGTTGGGGACACCTGGGCAGGTGTGAGATGTACCTGGGCAAGGAAGGGGGTACCTGGGCGTGGTTTCTGAGTATCTGACTGGGGTTTTTGGGTACCTGGATGGAGTTTGGGGCACCTGGACAGGTGTGTGGCACCCTTGGGTGGCACCTATAGCACACCTGGGCAGGTGTGGGACACACCTGGGTGGGGTTTGGGGGATCTGAGAGAGGTTCTTGGGTACCTGGATGGAGTTTGTGACACCTGGGCAGCTGTGGGGCACACTCAGGTGGCACCTGTAGCACACCTGGACAGGTATAGGGCAGCTGGGTACAACCCGTAGCACACCTGGGCAGGTGTGGGACACACCTGGGTGGGGTTTGAGAGCACCAGGATGGGGTTTGGGACACCTGGACAAGTGTGTGGCACACCTGGCTGTCACCTGTAGCACACCTGGGCAGGTGTGGCCACACCTGGGTGGGGTTTTTGGGTACCCAGGTGGGGTTTGGGGGATCTGAGAGGAGTTCTTGGGTACCTGGATGGGGTTTGGGACACCTGGGCAGGTGTGCGCACACCTGGGTGGGGTTTCTGAGTACCTGGGTGTGGTTTTTGGTCACCTGGATGGGGTTTGGGACACCTGGGCAGGTGTGGAGCGCACCTGAACAGCACCTGCGACACACCTGAACAGGTGTGGGATGTACCTGGGCAAGGGAGGGGGTACCTGGGCGTGGTTTCTGAGTATCTGAGAGGGGTTTTTGGGTACCTGGATGGGGTTTGGGACACCTGGACAGGTGTGTGGCACATCTGGCTGGGGTTTGGAGAATCTGAGAGGGGTTCTTGGGTACCTGGGTGGGGTTTGGGACACCTGGACAGGTGTGGGCACACCTGGGTGGGGGTTTGGGATACCTGGGTGGGGTTTGATGGCACCTGGGTGGGGTCTGGGACACCTGGGCAAGTGTGAAGAACACCTGAGTAGCACATGTGACACACCTGGACAGGTATGGGGCAGCTGGGTGGCACCTGTAGCACACCTGGGCAGGTGTGGGACACACCTGGGTGGGGTTTGAGGGCACCTGAGTGGGGTTTGGGACACCTGGGCAGGTGTGGGGCACACCTGGGTGAGACATGTAGCACACTTGGGCAGGTGCGAGCACACCTGGGTGGGGTTTCTGAGTACCTGGGTGTGGTTTTTGGGTACCTAGATGGGGTTTGGGACACCTGGACAGGTGTGTGGCACCCCTGGGTGGCACCTGTAGCACACCTGGAAAGGTGTGGGCATACCTGGGTGGGGTTTTGGGATACCTGGGCGAGGTTTCGGGGCACACCTGGGCGGGGTTTGGGGGATCTGAGAGGGGTTTTTGGGTACCTGGGTGGGGTTTGGGGCACCAGGGGAGATGTGGGGCACACCTGGGTGTCATCTGTAGCACACCTGGACAGGTGTGGGGCAGCTGGGTGCCACCTGTAACACACCTGGGCAGGCGTGGGACACAGCTGGGTGGGGTTTGAGGGCACCTGGATGGGGTTGGGGACACCTGGGCAGGTGTGGCGCACACCTGGGTGAGACCTATAGCACACTTGGGCAGGTGTGAGCACACCTGGGCGTGGTTTCTGAGTACCTGGGTGTGGTTTTTGGGTACCTGAATGGGGTTCGGGACACCTGGGCAGGTATGTGGCACCCCTGGGTGGCACCTGTAGCACACCTGGAAAGGTGTGGGACACACCTGGGTGGGGTTTGAGGGTACCTGGATGGGGTTTGGGACACCTGGGCAGGTGTGTGGCACACCTGAGTGGCATCTGTGACACACCTGGGCAAGTGTGGGACACCTGGGTGGTACCTGTAGCACACCTGGGCAGGTGTGGGGCACACCTGGGTGGGGGTTTAGGATACCTGAGTGGGGTTTCTGGGTACCTGGATGGGGTCTGGGACACCTGGGCAGGTGTGGGGCACACCTGGGTGGCATCTATAGCACACCTGGACAGGTATGAGGCAGTTCGGTGTCACCTGTAGCACACCTGGGCAGGTGTGAGACACACCTGATTGTGGTTTTTGAGTGCCTGGGTGTCATTTTTGGGTACCTGGGTGGGGTTTGGGACACCTGGACAGGTATGGGGCAGCTCGGTGTCACCTGTAGCACACCTGGGCAGGTGTGTGGCACACCTGGGTATCACCTATAGCACACCTGGGCAGGTGTGTGGCACAACTGGGTATCACCTATAGCACACCTGGGCAGGTGTGGGCACACCTGGGTGGGGTTTGGGATACCTGGAAGGGTGCATGGCACACCTGAGTGGCACCTGTAGCACACCTGGGCAGGTACCTGGCACACCTGTACAGATGCATCCCTCACCTGAGCAGATGCTGTAGCACACCTGGATGGGTGCCTGGCACACCTGGGCAGGTGCAGCCCTCACCTGGGCAGTTCTCTGGCACACCTGAACAGGTGCATCCCTCACCTGGGCAGTTCCCTGGCACACCTGGGCAGTTCCCTGGCACACCTGGGCAGGTGCAGCCCTCACCTGGGCAGTTCTCTGGCACACCTGAACAGGTGCATCCCTCACCTGGGCAGTTCCCTGGCACACCTGGGCAGTTCCCTGGCACACCTGGGCAGGTGCAGCCCTCACCTGGGCAGTTCTCTGGCACACCTGAACAGGTGCATCCCTCACCTGGGCAGTTCCCTGGCACACCTGGGCAGTTCCCTGGCACACCTGGGCAGGTGCAGCCCTCACCTGGGCAGTTCTCTGGCACACCTGAACAGGTGCATCCCTCACCTGGGCAGTTCCCTGGCACACCTGGGCAGTTCCCTGGCACACCTGGGCAGGTGCAGCCCTCACCTGGGCAGTTCTCTGGCACACCTGAACAGGTGCATCCCTCACCTGGGCAGTTCCCTGGCACACCTGGGCAGTTCCCTGGCACACCTGGGCAGGTGCAGCCCTCACCTGGGCAGTTCTCTGGCACACCTGAACAGGTGCATCCCTCACCTGGGCAGTTCCCTGGCACACCTGGGCAGGTGCAGCCCTCACCTGAGCGGGTGCTGCTGGCTCCGGGGGCCGAGTCGCAGTCGGAGTCGGTGAAGGCGCCGCGGTAGCGCTGGAGCAGCTCCTCCATGGGCAGCGCACCTGCAACACACCTGAGTTACCTGAGAGCACCTGGGGACACCTGGGATACACCTGAGTTACCTGAGAGCACCTGGGACACCTGGGATACACCTGAGTTACCTGAGAGCACCTGGGGACAGCTGGGATACACCTGAGTTACCTGAGAGCACCTGGGACACCTGGGATACACCTGAGTTACCTGAGAGCACCTGGGGACACCTGGGATACACCTGAGAGCACCTGGGACACACCTGAGTTACCTGAGAGCACCTGGGACACACCTGGG
>JAVTVJ010002965.1:0-67016 GCA_034509425.1 Eopsaltria australis | reverse complement strand
CCTATTTTTTTCACAGAAGTTGATCTGTTTAATTTCTTTAATTTCTTTAATTTCTGTTTAATTTCTGGTGCTTTTTCCCCTTGTTTTTTTTCCCCAGAAGTTGATCAGTTTAATTTATTTAAATTAATTTCAGGTCCTTTTTTTTCCTATTCTTTTTTCACAGAAGTCGATCAGTTTAATTTATTTAAAATAATTCCAGGTGTTTTTGGGGTCTTGGAATGGGTGGATTTGGAGGTTACAAAGGTTTAAAATAAAAATAATAAATAACTTTATTTTATTATTTTATTTTAACTCTTGCAGCCCAGCCCTGGGGTAAATTAATAAATAATTTCTGTGTTTTTGGGGTCCTGGATGGGGTGGATTTGGGGGCTACAAACGTTTAAAATAAAAAATAATAAATAATTTTATTTTATTATTTTATTTTAATTCTTGCAGCCCAGGTCTGGGGTAAATTAATAAATTATTTCCGTGTTTTTGGAGTCCTGGATTAGGTGGATTTGGGGGTTACAAAGGTTTAAAATAAAAGCTAATAAATTAATTTCATTTTAATTCTTGCAGCCCAGCTCTGGGGTAAATTAATAAATTGTTTCTGTGTTTCTGGGGTCCTGGGTTGGGTGGATTTGGGGGTTACAAAGGATCCTGGGACTCCTCAGAGTGGAAATTTCACAGATTCCTGCCAGGAAATTTATGGATTCCTCCTGAAATCCCAAAGGATGGGACAGGTAAGGTTCCCACACCCCCTTCAGGCTCTCCAGGGGAGGTTTAGGCTGAAATATTCCAAATTTTTGGGCATGGAGCAAAATCTTAACCCCGTCCTTTGTTTGAGCTGAGCTCAAATCCTAAATAAATGAAGTATAAATGGAATTTTAACTCTTTTCCATGCCATAAATTCAGTCTGGATCCTGCTGCTGCTGCTGACCTGGGAGACATCAGCAGGAAACTTGGGAATCTCGTGAAGTTTGGGAGTCTGGGGTTTCCTTTCCCAGGCTCTTCCCTTTGGAGCCTGGAGCAGATCCCTCATTCCAGGTGATTTTTGGAGTGTCCAGCCAGGATTTTGTGGCTTGGAGCAGCTCTGGGGGAATGTGGGGAGATTCTTTATTTATTCTTTGTTTTTTCTTTATTTATTCTGTATTTTTTCATTAATTTTTCATTATTTTTTCTTTATTTTTCCTTTTTTTTTCCTCAATTTTTTCCCGATTTTTTCTTTATTTATTCTTTATTGTTGTTTTATTACTTTTCTTGATTTTTTAATTTATTCTTTATTGTTTCATTATTTTTTTTCCTTATTTTCTTTCTTTTTTTTTCCTTATTTTCTTTCTTTTTTCTTTCTTTTTTCTTTCTTTTTTCTTTCTTTTTTCTTTCTTTTTTCTTTCTTTTTTCTTTCTTTTTCCTTATTTATTCTCTATTTTTTCCTTATTTTTTCTTTATTTATTCTCTACTTACTCTTTAGTCATTCTGCATTTTTCCATTTTTTTTCTTTATTTTTTCTCTGTTTAGTCATTATTTTTTATTTTTTCCTTTTGTCTTTATTTATTCTCTATTCTCCATTTATTCTTTATTTTTTCTCTATTCTTTCTCTATTTTTTCTCTATTTTTTCTCTATGTTTTCTCTATTTTTTCCTAATTTTTTCCTTATTTTTTCCTTATTTTTTCCTTATTTTTCCTTATTTTTCCTTATTTTTCTTTATTTTTCTTTATTTTTTCTTCATTTTTTCTTTCTTTTTTCTTTCTTTTTTCTTTCTTTTTTCTTATTTATTCTCTATTTTTTCCTTATTTTTCTTTATTTATTCTCTACTTACTCTTTATTCATTCTGTATTTTTCCATTTTTTTCTTTATCTTTTCTCTGGTCATTATTTTTTATTTTTTCCTTTTTCCTTTATTTATTCTCTATTCTCCATTTATTCTTTATTTATTCTGTATTTTTTTCTCTATTTTTTCTTTATTTTTTCCTTATTTTTCCTTATTTTTCTTTACTTTTCTTAATTTTCTTTATTTTTCTTTATTTTCCTTTATTTTCCTTTATTTTTATTTATTTTTCTTTATTTTCTCCTTATTTTTTCTCTATTTATTTTTTTTCTGTATTTTTTCTCCATTTTTTCCTTATTTTTCTTTAGTTTTCTTTATTTTTCTTTATTTTCTTTATTTTCTTTATTTTCTCCTTATTTTTTCTCTATTTATTCTTTTTTTTCTGTATTTTTTCTCCATTTTTTCCTTATTTTTCTTTATTTTCTTTATTTTCTTTATTTTCTTTATTTTCTTTATTTTCTTTATTTTTCTTTATTTTTTCTCTATTTATTCTTTTTTTTCTGTATTTTTTCTCCATTTTTTCCTTATTTTTCTTTAGTTTTCTTTATTTTCTTTATTTTTCTTTATTTTCTTTATTTTCTTTATTTTCTTTATTTTCTTTATTTTCTCCTTATTTTTTCTCTATTTATTCTTTTTTTTCCGTATTTTTTCTCTATTTTTCCCTCTTTTTTATTTTTCCTTATTTTCTCTTCCTTTTTTCATTATTTCTTCTTTATTTATTCTCTCTTTTTAATTTATTTCTTTTCCTTATTTATTTATTTATTCCACCTGGAGCTGGGATTTGAGGCCCCTCTGTCCTCTCCTACAGGGCTGAACCCTGCGGGTGGAGAAGGGAAACCGGAGCCAAATCCAAGGAAAATCCCTGATCCCAACCTGCAGAGGGAAATCACCGGGTGAGGAATCATTGCTGTCCAGGGAGGGAAAAAACGGGGAATGATTCCCTTAGGGATGGACATGGAGAGAGGAAATCTGGGAATTTGGGATGTGGGACATCCTTTGGAGAGGGAATGTGGGAATTTGGGATGTGGGACATCCTTTGGAGAGAGGGAATGTGGGAATTTGGGATGTGCAGCTTCTGTGAGGAGAAGGAATCTGGGAATTTGGGATGTGGGACATCCTTTGGAGAGGGAATCTGGGAATTCGGGATGTGGGACATCCTTTGGAGAGAGGAAATCTGGGAATTTGGAATGTGCAGCCTCTGTGGGGAGAGGAAATCTGGGAACTTGGGATGTGGGACATCCTTTGGAGAGGGAATGTGGGAATTTGGGATGTGGGATATCCTTTGGAGAGAGGGAATGTGGGAATTTGGGATGTGGGACATCCTTTGGAGAGAGGGAATGTGGGAATTTGGGATGTGGGACATCCTTTGGAGAGAGGGAATGTGGGAATTTGGGATGTGGGACATCCTTTGGAGAGAGGGAATCTGGGAATTTGGGGTGTGGGACATCCTTTGGAGAGAGGGAATGTGGGAATTTGGGGTGAGCTGGGAAGAGCTGCCGAGTTCCTGGGATGCTTCTGCTGGGACTGCCCCGGAGTGCGGGGCTGCTGGAGCAGCTTCTCCCGGAGGGATGCGGGAGCGGATCCTTCCTCGGGAGCGGATCCTTCCTCGGGAGCCGATCCCTCCTCGGGAGCGGATCCCTCCTCGGGAGCGGATCCTTCCTCGGGAGCCGATCCCTCCTCGGGAGCGGATCCTTCCTCGGGAGCGGATCCTTCCTCGGGAGCGGATCCTTCCTCAGGAGCCGATAACTCCTCGGGAGCGGATCCCTCCTCGGGAGCGGATCCCTCCTCGGGAGCGGATCCTTCCTCGGGAGCCCATCCCTCCTCGGGAGCGGATCCTTCCTCGGGAGCCCATCCCTCCTCGGGAGCCGCGATTCCCGCACATTCCCGTTTTCCCGGAGCCGGCTGTGACGCCCGTGAGCTGCGGCTGTTTCCTGGTTGCCAGGTGAAGGCTGTCCCAGGTGACCGCTCCGTGATTCATCACCTGCCTCTCCCGTTTGAAAGCTGAATCCCGACATTCCCATTAATTTCCGCCAGGAATCAAAGCAGGGCGGACAAAGGGAATGAAACCGTTCTGCTTTTCCTCGGGAGCGGCTTTGGATCAATTCTGCCGGGAGCAGGGCTGGCAGGCTCTGCTGGGCAGCTCTTTGTCACTCGTCACCTTCCCCTGCCCGCCAGCTGGGTGACAACTGAGCCAGAGCCTTCTCCGAGCGTGGAAATGTGGGGAATTCCTCTGGGAGTGAATTCCTGGCACTGCCCTGCTGTCCCCTCGCCCCTGGGGTTCTCAGGGAATTGTGTTCCAGCCGCTGGGAATTCTGCGGTGCCAACAGCGATGGCAGAGCTGCTTCCTTGTGAGTCCGGGCTTGTCCCTCCCGAACAAATCAGCTCCAAAGCAGAGCCTCTCCCAGCTCTGCTGTTTATGGATGGATGCTGGGAGCACTGGAACTGTTCCAGCTCTTTGGAGCTGGGGGTGTTTGGGATCAGAGCAGCAGGTGACGTTTTTCTCCGGGCTTATCTTGAGGGGACAAAGGCACGAGAGCTGGCGGCGGCTGCTGCCTGGAGCGGGGGACAAAGCTGCCATTGTGCAGGGCCAGGAGAAAGGAGAGCCCAGGGGATGGGCTGAGGGCTGCGTTTGGTGTCCCTGTTCCATCCCTGTTCCTATCCCTGTTCCCATCCCTGTTCCCATCCCTGCTCCATCCCTGTTCCCATCCCTGTTCCCATCCCTGCTCCATCCCTGTTCCCATCCCTGCTCTGTCCCTGCTCCCGTCCCTGCTCCATCCCTGTTCCCATCCCTGCTCCATCCCTGTTCCCATCCCTGCTCTGTCCCTGTTCCCATCCCTGTTCCCATCCCTGTTCCCATCCCTGTTCCCATCCCTGTTCCCATCCCTGTTCCCATCCCTGCTCCCCATCCCCTGTTCCCAATCCCTTTCCATCCCTGCTCCATCCCTGTTTCCCATCCCTGTTCCCTCCCTGCGTCCCATCCCTGCTCCCATCCCTACTCCATCCCTGTCCTATCCCTGTTCCCCATCCTTGCCTCTGTCCCTGGCTCCCATCCCATGGCTCCCATCCTGTCCTATCCCTGCTTCCCATCCCTAGTTCCCATCCCTGCTCTGTCTCTGCCTCCATCCCTGTCCCCATCCCTGTTCCCATCCCTGCTCCATCCCTGTTCCCATCCCTGCTCCCCATCCCTGTTCCCATCCCTGTTCCCATCCCTGCTCCATCCCTGTTCCCATCCCTGTTCCCATCCCTGCTCCCATCCCTGCTCCCATCCCTACTCCATCCCTGTTCCTATCCCTGTTCCCATCCTTGCTCTGTCCCTGCTCCCATCCCTGCTCCATCCCTGTTCCTATCCCTGTTCCCATCCCTGTTCCCATCCCTGCTCTGTCTCTGCTCCATCCCTGTCCCCATCCCTGTTCCCATCCCTGCTCTGTCCCTGCTCCCATCCCTGTTCTTATCCCTGTTCCTATCCCTGTTCCCATCCCTGTTCTTATCCCTGTTCCTATCCCTGCTCCCCATCCCTGCTCCATCCCTGTTCCTATCCCTGCTCCATCCCCTCTCCATCCCCGCTCCCATCCCCGCTCCCATCCCCGCTCCCATCCCCGCTCCCACCCCTTTTCCACCCCTTTTCCACCCCTTTTCCACCCCTTTTCCACCCCTTTTCCACCCCTTTTCCACCCCTTTTCCACCCCTTTTCCACCCCTTTTTCCATCCCTGCTCCCATCCCCACTCCATCCCTGCCCCAGCATTAAGCAGAGCTCAAGGTCAGAGGCTGCCGAGCTCCGGGAGCTGCAGGCACAAAGGAGGAGGAGGAGGAGGAGGAAAGGTTCCATTCTTTATCTCCTGGAGCCCTGTATCAATTATCCCGCCGTCTCCGAGCCTGCCGTGGGAATGGATTTTTTCCTGCTCTTTTAAGAGAGGTTTTGGCCTGGGAGAGGGGAGAGCCAAGGGCAGCAGCTTCCCTGGGATCTCAGGTGGGAATTGGGGAATGATGGGAATTGGGGAATGCTCCACAGGGAATGCTGAGCAATTGGAGGGGAAATCACCAGCCCTGTGTGGCAGGGAGTTACAAAAACAGGGTCAGCTCCGAAGGAGAGGGGTTAAAAAAGCCGCTTTTTGTCAGGATTTTGGGATGAGGAGCTGCTGCCAGCCTGGCTCTGCTGCAGTGACTGTCACAGCCTCGTCACCTGCTCCTGGAGATTCCCAATCCACATCCTTGGGGTGCTCGTGGATGCTCCTGCACCTCCTTGGGCTGGATTGTGGTGAGATCCCGCTCCAACCCCATGGAAAATCCCATCCCCAGTTCCAGGAGAGCAGGAATTCCAGCAGAGCCGAGCAAGGGCTGAGCCCCATCCCACCCCTGCCTCCAACCCCATGGAAAATCCAATCCCCAGCTCCAGGAGAGCTGGAATTCCTGCAGAGCAGGGCAGAGACTGAACCCCATCCCAGTCATGTCTCCAACCCCATGGAAAATCCCAGATCCAGGAGAGCAGGAATTCCTGCAGAGCAGGGCCAGGGCTGAGCCCCATCCCAACCCTGCCTCCAACCCCATGGAAAATCCCATCCCCAGCTCCAACCCATGGAAAATCCCAGCTCCAGGAGAGCTGGAATTCCTGATGATCAAGGCCAGGACTGAGCCCCATCCCAACCCTGCCTCCAACCCCATGGAAAATTCCATCCCCAGCTCCAGGAGAGCAGGAATTCCAGCAGAGCTGAGCAAGGGCTGAGCCCCATCCCAGCCCTGGCTGCAACCCCATGGAAAATCCAATCCCCAGCTGTGGGAGAGCTGGAATTCCTACAGAACAGACCCAGGGCTGAGCCCCATCCCAGCCCTGGCTCCGAGGGAATCCCGTTATCCCTGAGAACGGATCCTGAGGAGTGCAAATGGATCTGGGCTGCAGCACTTCACACCCAGCATTCCCTGGCCGCATTCCCAGCTCCTCCTTGGCCCAGAAACGTGGATGGAGAAAGCAGGAGAGGCTCAGAGGTGATTCCCGGCCTCTCCGGGATAACGAGGCTGTTCCACCTTGGGATTGTTGAAATCAATTCTTTGTTTTGGGAGAAAAAAGCCCTGCCCTGCTGCCTCCTGCTGCTTCCTGCTCTGGGAGCTCTGGGAATTCGTTGCTGTGGAAGCAGGAAAACTCCTCAGGAGCTGGGCACGGGGTTTTTTTAAAGGAGCTGAATCCTTGGCTTTAACCCTTCCCAAAGTCTGGAATTCCTGACCTGTCTCAGGGCCCTGCACAGGCACCGTCCTGCTCTTCCTCACATCCTTCCCTTCCCTGGAATTCCTTCTTTTTTTATTTTCACTTTTACTCCCTGCAACACCCCAGGTGATGGGGAATCTCCATTCCAGGCAGGGGGAGGCCTTGGATCAGGAATCTCTGCCAGAGTCCACCCTCCCTAATCCAAACCTGCTGCGAGAAAATTGGGAATGGGATCTTTGCAGAAGGATGAGACCTGCTCCATCTTTTCCTCTTCAGGAATTACCTCTGGTTTTATCCCACCCTTTGTGACTCTGGCAGCTCCCTGAGCTCATCCCTCCCATCCCTATGGAAAACCCAACAGGCTCCGTGCTGCTCCATCCCCCTTTTTTTTCCTGGGATTATTGCAGAGATCCCTGCAGTGCCCTCGCTGTCTCTCATCCCATTTTTTTGATGCTGGGAATAAATGTGACCTCCCGGGGATCAATCTCCTGTTGGAAATGCAATAGCACAGCCAGGAATTGCTCTTGGAGGGCTTTAATGCAGTGGGAGCCTCTCCCTAATTGATGGGAGCTCTCCGTTCCTCCCAAAATCCGATAGCTGATCGATCCGGGGGCACGCAGGGAGCAGCGTTAAATCCCAGGAGAAAGGGACAGGGATGGATTTGGAGGCTCCTGGAGTGAATTCCTGGCTGGAGGCTGGCAGGACACGCAGGGAGCAGCATTGAATCCCAGGAGAAAGGGACAGGGATGGATTTGGAGGCTCCTGGAGCCATTTCCCGGCTGGAAGCTGGCAGGACATGTAGGGAGCAGCGTTAAATCCTAGGAGAAAGGGGCAGGGATGGATTTGGAGGCTCCTGGAGCGATTTCCCGGCTGGAAGCTGGCAGGACATGTAGGGAGCAGCGTTAAATCCCAGGAGAAAGGGACAGGGATGGATTTGGAGGCTCCTGGAGTGAATTCCTGGCTGGAGGCTGGCAGGACACGCAGGGAGCAGCATTGAATCCCAGGAGAAAGGGACAGGGATGGATTTGGAGGCTCCTGGAGCCATTTCCCGGCTGGAAGCTGGCAGGACACGCAGCTCTGCCTGCTCAGTGCCATCCCCGTGGCTCCACGCTCCAGGAAATCCACATTATCCCGGTGTTCCCGGTGTTTTCCGTGGAGCTGAGGCAGCACAGAGCTGGGAATGGCCATCCCTAAAGGCTGAGGGAATGTTCTCCCGGAATCCAGGGAGAAAAGGGACATAAAACACCAGGGGTGTTGGTTTGATTCCTTTGGTGAGAGGAAAAGGATGGATTTAGATGGAATCCAGGTGGGAAATGATCCCTGTCCCCTCCCTGCTCCCAGATTTTGCTCCATCCCCTCGCTGCCTCCAGCTCTCCCCTGTCCTTTCCCTGTTCCCTGTCCCCTCCCTGCTTCCCAGCTCTCTTCCCTGTCCCCTTCCTGCTTCCAGATTTTGCTCCCTGTCCCCTCCCTGCTTTTCCTGTCCATTCCCTCTCCCCTCCCTACTTCCAGCCCTGTTCCTTGTCCCCTCCCTGCTTCCAAATTTTGCTCCCTGTCCCCTCCCTGCTTTCCCTCTTCATTCCCTGTCTTCTCCCTGCTTCCAAACTCTGTTCCCTGTCCCCTCCCTGCTTCCAAATTCTGTCCCCTGTCCCTTCCCTGTTCCTTATCCCCTCCCCGCTTCCCCTCCCTGCCCGTGTCCCCTCGCCACCAGCACAGTGCCGCTCCCACCTGGAATTCCTGAAATTCCTGGGATCCCTCTCCAACCCCAGGCCCTGGGAACTCCCACCCTTCCCAAACCCATCCCGGCCGCTTTTCCATGAGCTCCGCAAACGCCTCCAGAAGGAAACCCGAGGGTTTGGATTTCATGACGTTCTCTCTCCCAGCTTTCCCAGGAAGGGCTTTTAGCCCGGGATGCGATTTCCAGGCTGATGGGGATTTCCAGGAATCCCTGGGAGAGCGGGATCAGCTCGAGCGGAGCCGCAGCTCTCCCGTTTTCCCTGATCCCGCTTCCCGAGTGATTTTTAAAAATCTGTGGAGTATTCCTGGAGTCTCATCCTGCAGGGAAGGGAACGGATCCCGAAAAAGCTTTGGATGAGAGGGGAAAAGAGGGGGATTGACCTGAGTGGGAAGGGGCCTTGGCAGCGCCACAAAAAGCTGGGAAAAAAAGGGAATCTGCGATTTGTTTGGCGTTTCCTTCCCAGTTTTCTCACATTCCTCTCCCTGACTCATCAACCTGCTGCTCTGCTTTCCTGGGATCCATCCTGGAGCTCTGGAATTGCTCAGAAGGGATCCCAGCGCATCCCTGCTCCCGAGGGAAGTTTTTTTCCCTTGGATTTCCGCTGATTGGTGTTTAATTAACGACAATTCCCGCGTTCCTCCAGGCTCGGGAATTGCCCTGAGGAGCTTTTTTTTCCAGGATGCTGCTCTGTGCTTTATTCCCGAGGGATGAGTTAATCCCGGGGATTCCCGTAAATCCCTCGGAACCGCTGGAAAATTCACTCCGGGAATAATCCACAGGCACGGAAGGGTCGGGAACAAATCCGTGGCTTTTCGCGGCAGAAAATCTGGGAGAAAATAAAATCTCATCCCAGGTTTTATTTTGGGTTCCGTGGAGGAGCTGAGGATGAAGCTCCCGTCTTCCCAAAGCGTTGCCGTGGCAACCGGCGGGATGCGGGGATGGATGGGAAGCGTCACCCGTGGGGACAGTGGGGACAGCTGGGATGGAGGGGTTGGAATAGCGGGGTTACGGGTGGGGATAATGGGATTACAGGTGGGGTAATGGGGTTACAGGGGGAATATTGGGGTTACAGGGGGAATAATGGGGTAACGGGTGGGATAATGGGGTTACAGCTGGAATATTGGGGTTACAGGTGGGATAAAGGGATTACAGGGGGAATAATGGGGCTCTGGGTGGGATAATGGGGTTACAGGTGGGGTAATGGGATTACAGGGGGAATATTGGGGTTACAGCTGGGATATTGGAGTTACAGGTGGGATAATGCGGTTAGAGGTGGGAATAATGGGGTTACAGGTGGGATAATGGGGTTACAGAGGGAATATTGGGGTTACAGCTGGAATATTGGGGTTACAGGTGGGATAATGCGGTTAGAGGTGGGAATAATGGGGTTACAGATGGGATAGAGGAGTTGCAGGTGAGATAATAGGGTTACAGGTGGGATAATGGGGTTAGAGCTGGGATAAAGAAGTTACAGCTGGAATAATGGGGTTACAGGTGGGATAAAGGGATTACAGGTGGGATAATGGGGTTACAGGTGGGATAGAGGGGTTACAGGTGAGAATAATGGGGCTCTGGGTGGGATAATGGAGTTACAGCTGGGAATAATGGGGTTACAGGTGGGATAAAGGGATTACAGGTGGAATAAGGAGGTTACAGGTTGGATAATGGGATTTCAGGGGGAATAATGGGGTTAAAGCTGGGATAAAGAAGTTACAGGTGGGATAATGGGGTTACAGGTGGGATAATGGGGTTACAGGTGGGATAATGGGGTTACAGGTGGGATAATGGGGTTCTAGATGGAATAAAAGGGTTCAAGATGGAATAATGGGGTTCTAGGTGGAATATTGGTGCTACAGCTGGAATAAAGAAGACACAGGTGAAATAAATAAATTACAGCTGGAATAATGGGGTTACAGATGGGATAATGGGGTTACAGCTGGGATAATGGGGTTACAGGTGGGATAATGGGGTTACAGCTGGGATAATGGGGTTACAGCAGCTTTTCCCTGGCCCTTGCTTTTCCAGCCTTTTCCTCCTGTTCAAAAGGCTGGAAAACTCCTGGAAAATTTCCTCCAGAGGCTGGAATTGCAGAGCCTGGAGGCGCTGGGGGTCTCCTCTGTGCCTGCTCCGTGTCCCATTCGCTGCAGGCTGGAAGGTGGAAAATAAAATCTGGGAAGCGAAACAGGGATAACTCCTCCAGGAAGTGAAAATTGGGAATATCCCAAGGGATGAGATGGATATTCCTGATTATTCCACAGCCTGCCAACATCCCTGCCCTTGATTATCGGGATTGGGAATGTGGGAAAAGCTCTGGGATCCCCTGCAGAGGCCGGAGCTGTGGCTGAGCCAGGGGCTGCAGGCAGAGCAGATGGTGACCTGGATTTGGGAATGCGCCCTGGGAAGCGGGATTTGGGGAAGAGGCAGAGCCTGGGATGCACCGGGATTCATCCCAGCCAGCTCAGCCCCCTCGGCCTTTTGGAAAAACAAATCCTGGATTTTTAACCCTTGGGTTGGGTTCTGTGGCTTTGACGTGGATGGATTGATCCAGAGGGTGTTCAATTCCAATTATTCCCACCAAAAATTCCAGGAGGAGGGGCTCTTCCCAACCCACCTTATCACTGACCACAATGAGGATTTCTTTCGGATTTCTTTCTGATTTCCCTCTGATTCCTTTTTGATTTCTGATTTCCCTCTGATTCCTCTCCGATTCCTGTTTGATTTCTCTCTGATTTCTCTCTGATTCCTCTCCGATTCCTGTTTGATTTCTCTCTGATCTCTCTCCGATTTCTTTCCGATTTCTCTCCAATTTCTTTCTTTTTGATTCCTTTCTGATTTTATCCTGATTTCTTTCCGATTCCTTTTCAATTTGTCTCTGGCTTCTCCCGGATTTCTCTTTGATTCCTGGATTGGGGTGGCAGGCACCTCAAATTCCTCCCATCCCACCCCTGTCAGGACAGGGACACCTTCCCCTATCCCGGCTTCTTCCAAGCCCATCCCACCTGACCTGGGACAATTCCAGGGATGTTTGCAGGCCCGGAGTGGCTGATCCCTGAATCCCTGCCCGCCTCTTCCCACTGGCACCTCCCAAAAATCCCCATCCCGCTCTCCAGAGGGATTTTCCTGTGCCTTTCATCCCTCCCTGGAGCTCAGAGCTGGCAGCTCTTGCTGCTGCTGCAGAGCTGAGTTTGTACCCCAAGGAATTACCTGGAATTTTGCTGCCCCAACCATGGAATTCCGAGCAGGGAGGATCCCAGATCCAGCAGAATCCAGGCTCCATCCCCTTCCCGAGGGTGTCCAGCTGCTTTGGAATCATTGGGAAAATTCCTCCTCCGAACTGGTCCCATTTCCTCGTGCAGGATCTCCATGGATCCTGGCCTTGGCAGAGGAATTTGCAGCCTTGGGGAGGGTCAGGATCAATCCCCAGGGTCCCCAGCTGAGGGGACAATGTCACCTTTGTGTCACCCAGCCCATCCAAGGTCCCCTGTCCCATTAATTCCCCAGGAATGGTGCAGGGATCTGAAATTCCAGCAATTCTGGAGGAGCTGCCACCGAGCCCTGAAGTCCCCAAAGGGGACAATGGTCACCAGCACAGGGGGTCCTGTGCCACCAGCCCAAGGACGGAGTCACCTTTAGTGTCACCCAGCCCATCTAAAATCCCCTGTCCCACTAATCCCCCGGGAATGGTGCAGGGATCTGAAATTCCAGCAATTCTGGAGGAGCTGCCAAAGTCCCCAAAGGGGACAATGGTCACCAGCACAGAAGGTCCTGTGTCACCAGCCCTGGGACAGTGTCACCTTTGGTGTCACCCAGCCCATCCAAGGTCCCCTGTCCCATTAATTCCCCGGGAATGGCGCAGGGATCTGAAATTCCAGCAATTCTGGAAGAGATGCCACCAAGCCCTGAAGTCCCCAAAGGGGACAATGGGCACCAGCACAGAGGGTCCTGTGCCACCAGCCCGGGGACAGTGTCACCTTTGGTGTCACCCAGCCCATCCAAGGTGTTTCCCCTGTCCCGATCATTCCCTGGGAGTGGCGCAGGGATCTGAAATTCCAAGAATTCTGGAGGAGCTGCCACCAACCCCTAAAGTCCCCAAAGGGGCCGTGGCCACCAGCACAGAGGGTCCCGCGCCACCAGCCCTGGGAACCGCAGCATTTTGCTGCCCTCTAGTGAGGCCTGGCAGCCGGGACCCTTTGGGGTCCCCACGCGTCCCTTTGGGGTCCCCACCTCGCTTTGGGGACACCGGCGATGTCACATCCCTGCGGGGTGGTGGCACTCGGTGGCGGTCCCTCCGTGCCCCCTGCGGGACGAGCTTTGACCCCAAAGCTGCTGGGCCCCCCCCCCCCCCCGTTCCCACACCCCCCTCGTGTCCCTGCCTTGTCCTGGTGTCCCCAAAGTGTCACCTCCTGCCACTCCCGTCCCTCGGGATGTGCCCTTTGCCGAGCAGACATTTCCCGTGGCAGCCGCTGCGTGTAAATAACACAAATTAATTACAAGGGAAATCAAATCTAGCCTCGGTTATAATTAGATCATCCGCGGGCCCCTGGCTTAATTAATTATGTTAATAGGGCCTGGGGAGGCGTGCGGGGATGGGCACAGCGGGTGCTGGATGCGATTGGGAGCGGAGGGAATTGGGGATAGTGTGGGGCTGGATGGGACTGGGAGCAGAGGGAATTGGGGATAATGTGGGGCTGGATGGGACTGGGAGCAGAGGGAATTGGGGATAGTGTGGGGCTGGATGGGATTGGGAGCAGAGGGAATTCGGGATAGTGTGGGGCTGGATGGGATTGGGAGCAGAGGGAATTCGGGATAGTGTGGGGCTGGATGGGATTGGGAGCAGAGGGAATTGGGGATAGTGTGGGGCTGGGGGTGCTGGGTGGGATTGGGAGCAGAGGGAATTCGGGATGTGGGGCTGGGGGTGCTGAGCTCTGGTCCCCACAGCAGGGATGGGACCAGGCCCTGTCCCTGCCGTGGGGCGCAGTGTCCTTTCCCACTCATGGAATGATGCCCATCCCATCCCAGGGGGGCTCAGCTGATGGAATTTCCCATCCCATCCCATCCCATCCCATCCTATCCCATCCCAGGGGGGCTCAGCTGATGGAATTTCCCATCCCATCCCATCCCATCCCATCCCATCCCAGGGGGGCTCAGCTGATGGAATTTCCCATCCCATCCCATCCCATCCCATCCCATCCCAAACCAGGGAGGCTCAGCTGATGGAATTTCCCATCCCATCCCATCCCAGGGGGGCTCAGCTGATGGAATTTCCCATCCCCACGGGTTTTTTTTCTCCTGCCACCCCCAGCCCTGGACCCCTCGCTGTGATCCCTGTGCCCCACTCCAGTCCTGCCTCTCCCGGGATTGGGACTGGGGGATCCCCAGGGAATTCACCCCTCCTGCCCCTCCGCAGGGCTCACGGGGATCCTGCAGAGCTTCCCTGTGCTGGGAGTGAAATACCAAATATCCCTGCCTGGGGTCTGGAGCATCCTTGTCCTGGGATCCCAGAGCATCCCTGACCCTGGAGTCCGGAGCATCCTCATCTTGAGGTTCAGAGCATCCTTATCCTGAGGTCTGGAGTATCCCTGGCCCTGAATTCCAGAACATCCCTGTCCTGAGATCCAGAGCAGCCTTTTCTTGGGATCCAGAGCATCCCTGTCTTCGGGTCTGGATCATCCTGGATCCTGGAGTGCAGAGCATCCTTGTCCTGGGATCAAAACCATCCTTGTCCCTGAATCCCAGAGCATCCTTGTCCCTGGATCCCAGAGCATCCTTGTCCCTGGATCCCAGAGCATCCCTGTCCCTGGATCCCAGAGCATCCTTGTCCTGGGATCCGGAGCATCCCTGACCCTGAATTCCAGATGATCCTTGTCCTGGGATCCGGAGCATCCCTGACCCTGAATTCCAGATGATCCTTGTCCTGGGATCCGGAGCATCCCCGTTTGGGGTGCAGACCCCACCCAGGTTGCCGGGGGTGCGTTCAGCGCTGCCCGCCGAGAGCAGCCCCATCCCGGCAGGAGCCTTTCCCGGGGGAGCGGCTTTGCCGGGAGCAGGAATTCAGGAATTCCCTGGCAGCAGCTTCCCCGCGGCAGAGGGCAGCAGCAGGCTGGGCACAGCCGGAGCCTGCCCGGGCACCGGCACCGCAGCGGGGTTTGGGGGGCTCTGGGATACGGGATGAGCACCCCTGGATAGGGATTTGGATTCCCAAAGTGCTTCCCGGGGGATTTGTGGCACGGGGATCATTCAGAGCCTGCAGCAGAACGGGCTTTGAGCTTCCCTCTGCTCCTGGGGTCGGATCCGTCCCCTCCTGCCCGAGGGATGTGACATGTGACAGCGGGATGTGATCCCTTCCTCTTTCCCTTCCCTTCCCTTCCCTTCCCTTCCCTTCCCTTCCCCCTTCCCTTCCCTTTCCCTTCCCTTCCCTTCCCCTTCCCTCCTCTTCCCTCCCTCCCCTTTCCCTTCCTCCCCCTTCCTTCCCTTTCCTCTTTCCCCTTCCCTTCCCTTCCCTTCCCTTCCTTCCCCTTCCCTCCCCTTCCCTTCCCCTTCCCTTCCCTTCCCCTTTCCCTTTCCCTTTCCCTTTCCCTTTCCCTTCCCCTTCCCCCTTCCCTAAAATAATCCCAAATTTTTCCGCTCCCAGCCCAGCCTTTTCTCCAACTTCCAGGAGACTCCAGAACGGAGACTTTACAGCCCAAAACTCCATAAAAACAGAGGCCGGAATTACCTCGTTCTCCTCGGGAAACAATTCCAGCTTTTATCTGCGGATATTAAAAGGGGGATGATTGTTCCGTGGAGTTAAACCTTTTCCCTTTTTTTTAATACATATGATTTAATCTTTATGGATCTGGGCAACCCTGGCAGCCTCCCTGGGATGGGAGAAGGGATGGGGGAAAGGATTTAGGGGGAATTTGGGGCTGTGAAAATGAGCTGAAGACTCTTCCCAGTTTACCAGGAGAAAAGCGACTGGGAGAAGGATTTTGGGGCTGTGATAAGGAGCTGGAGACCATTCCGATCTTCCTTATTCCAGCAGGGGAAAAAGGATCGGGAGAAGGATTTTAGGAGGAATTTGGGGCTGTGATAAGGAGCTGGAGACCTTCCCATTTTTCCTCATCCCGGCAGGAGAAAAGAGATGGGGAGAAGGATTTTAGAGGAATTTGGAGCCGTGAAAAGGAGCTGGAGACCCTTCCCAGCTCGACAGGAAAAAGGGGATGGGGGAAGGATTTGGGGAGGAATCTGGGGCTGTGATAAGGAACTGGAGACCTTCCCATTTTTCCTCGTCCCGGCAGGAGAAAAGAGATGGGGAGAAGGATTTTGGGGCCGGGATAAGGAGCTGGAGACCCTTCCCAGCTCGGCAGGAAAAGGGGATGGGGAGAAGGATTTGGGGAGGAATTTGGAGCAGTGAAAAGGAGCTGGAGACCTTCCCAACTTTCCCCATCAGAAAAGAACCGGGATAAAATTTTAGGAACGGGAAGGACCCGGGCGTGGCCGCCTCGGTGCCCACTCGCGGTGCCCTGGCACGGCTCTGATCCCAGGTAATTGGATTTACAGCGAGCGCTGTATCTAATTACGGGGCGCTAATTAGCGGCCCGCGGTTACAAGCGCGCCGTGCCACGCTCGCAGCAATTAGGATTAATTTTCCCAGGATCCACGGGCAGCCGCTGATTGCGGGATCCGCGGGATAACTGAGCTGTCAGGAGGAGCAGGAGGCACCTCCAGGGGGGACGGTCACAGCCTGGAATTTGAGGGTCATTCTGGCTCCTCCCTGGGATAAAGAGGATGTGGAATTGCTGGGAAAGGCTGGGGAGATGCGCCGGGAGCTGGGAATGTTCAGCTGGAGAAGGGAAGGATCCAGGGAGAGCTTCCAGCACATTCCAGGGGCTTCAGGAGAGCTGAGGAGGGATTGGGGACAAGGGATGGAGGGACAGGACACAGGAGATGGCTTCAAACTGGGAAAGGGGAGATTGGGGTGGGATACTGGGAAGGAATTCCTGGCTGTTAGGGAGGGGAGGAGCTGGGATGGAATTCCCAGAGAAGCTCCTGAATCCCTGGAAGTGTCCAAGGCCAGCTTGGAGCACCCTGGGACAGTGGAATGTGTCCCTGCCCATGGAATGAGATGGGCTTTAAATTCCTTTCCAACCCAAACCATTCCATGATTCTCTGACGAAGCCCTGGAATTCCCAGAAATCCCCTGGGATATTCCCATGCCCGGACACACCGGATTTGGGGTCCGGGAGCAGCATCCCTGTGCCCTTTCCGCACTTCCCAGCCCCTCTCCAGCCTTTCCCTGCGGGTGTTTATTCCTTAATCGCTCCCTGCTGGATGGAGCCATTCCCGGAAAAAGGCCTGAGGGATCTCCAGCCGGGAATTGCTTCATTCCATGACAATCCTGGGCCGTGGAGCTGCTGAATGTGGGATTCATCCCGGTTTTCCCTCCTCTGGAAAAAAAATGAAATCCCAAAGTTACAAGAGCCTAAGGAATCGCAGCATTCCCTGGGATTTTCCTTCATTTTCCAGGGCTCCAGGCTTCCCCGCCGGGAATAATTTTGGAATTCCTGGCCCTGGAAAAGCAGCGGGATCCCTTCTCTGTAATGCTCTGTTTGCCGTTCCTCATTATGATGTTCCCGAGCATCCTCCAGTTCCCGGCCTGGGACGTTAATCCAGCACGAGCCAGAGGCTTATCCAAACAGGGAACCTTCCTGGGTGATTTCAAACTAAACTCCATAAATCCTTCATAAAAGAAGAAGGGATTTCATCTCCGGAGCGTCCGCGGGGGAAAAACGGCTCTGGAGCCGCGCGTCTTCATTTGATCCCGGATTCCGCACGTTTGCTCCTGTTCCCGCTGGGTTTTTCCCTGCTGGTGGAAAAATCCCAGCCTGGACACCATTCCCAAGGCCGAGCCCCTGGGATGAGCCGGGATTTGATGCCGGATTTTGGGGATTTTTGGGAAGCGCTGATGGGCCGGGGGGACTTTGGGTTGGGATAATCCCAGCGGCTCTTTGATCCTGCCAGGGAGACAAGCGGCGACATCTGCCCGTGTCCCTGCCCATCCTGAGCTCTCCATTCCCGGATTTGGGAGTGGCAGGATGGGAAAGGGATGGAATTTGGCGACAGGGACATTCCCTGGCTGCATCCTCATCTCCTTCCCAGGCACCGGGAAGCTCCAATCGCATCTCCGGTCTCTCCATCTTTTTATTCCCTTCCTCTCCCTCTCCGAGCCCGCTCAGCTCCTCACGCGGGGCTTTGATCTCCGGGAAGCCCCTTCCTCCCTCTCCGAACCCTCTGGAATGCTCGCAGGAGCCTCATTAAAAGGGATGAGGCTCCCTTTGATCGCGGGACCTTCCCCAGCGCCGCCGCTTCCCTTTCATCCCGGCTCCATCCTGGAGAGCCGGAGCTGCTCCTCGGCTTCCCGGGAAAAGCGGGGCCATCCCGGCCCTTGGGACGGAGCGGGGCCGCGGGGGATCCCTGGAAGCTCAGGGAGGTGGAAAAGCCGGAGGGATTTGGGGGAGATCGGCAAGGACACCAAGAGAAAATGCTGGAACACCGGGGAAAACGGGGAAGGGAAAGGGAAGGTGGAGATGAAAACGATCCCGGGGAGAAAAAGGAAAAGGGTTGGGAAGCAAAGGGAAAGGAAAGATGAAAACGATCCCGGGGAGAAAAAGGGAAAGGGAAAAAGGGAAAGGTGAAGATGAAAACGATCCCGGGGAGAAAAAGGAAAAGGGTTGGGAAGCAAAGGAGGAGGCGGCCAAGGGCAGCTGCACCCCCTGGGCAAACTCGTCAGGCCTTTGGAGCGACGTGTGCGGGTTGGATAAACCGGGAATAATTAATTAATTAATTAATTAATCAATCCTGTCGCCATTCCCGTCCCTGCACTGGGCTCTGGGCGCTGCCTGCTCCCAGCGGGGCTGCGGGAGCTGGGAATGGGGATGGAGTTGGGAATTGGGCTGGGAACGGGGATGGGAACCGGGATTGGGGCTGGGAACTGGGGAGATGGAGGTGAGGGTGCAGGGTTTGGGATCAGGGCTTCAGGACACAAGGATATGGGATTTAGGGATGCAGGGAATGGGAATGAGGGATTTGGGGACACAGGGATTTGGGGACACAGGGATGCAGGGAGCAGGGATGTGGGATACAGAAATGTGGGATGCAGAGATGCGGGATTTCAGGGTATGGAGCTGTTCCCGGAGGATCCCCCAAGGGAAATGTCCCCATTTAACCCCTCCCTTCCCCTCCTGCTGAGAGGGGACACGGAGGTGGCACCCAGGGCAGCCAGCAGGGCCACAGGGGACCTTGGGGACACCGAGGGTCACACGCGGCTCCCGCCTTTTCCCACTCCAGCTCCGTCCCCACGGGAGCCGGCCCGGCCGCGCCCCCGGAGCAAATATTGGCCCAGGCTGGTAGAATGAGGCCAATCACGCTAATTAGCGCTAATTAACGGCCGGGCCACTGCTGCCAGCCCCGTGGGGACTGTCCCCTGACCCCGGTGGCATCTGCCCCCTGCGGTGAACAGCAGTGGCACTGTGCCACCGGGAATCACAGTGTGACACACAGGAGGACACCGTGCCACCCAGGATGGTCCTGTGTCACCGGGGGTCACACTGTGTCACCGAGGATGGCACCGTGCCACCCAGGATGGTCCTGTGTCACCGGGGGTCACACTGTGTCACCGAGGATGGCACCGTGCCACCCAGGATGGTCCTGTGTCACCGGCGGTCACACTGTGTCACCGAGGATGGCACCGTGCCACCCAGGATGGTCCTGTGTCACCGGCGGTCACACTGTGTCACCGAGGACGGCACCGTGCCACCCAGGATGGTCCTGTGTCACCGGGGGTCACACTGTGTCACCGAGGACGGCACCGTGCCACCCAGGATGGCACTGGGGACCACGCCACCACACCGAGGATGCCACCGTGCCACCGAGGGTCACACCACGTCACCAAGGGTCACACCACGTCACCAAGGGTCACACCGTGCCACCGAGGCTGGCACAATGTCACCGAGGATCATGCCATGCCACCAAGGATGTCACACAGCCTGTCCGACCCATCATGGACCCTCCATCCCACCACATTCCCTTTGCCCCACAACTGTCCCTTTGTCCCATCATTGTCCCTCTGTCCCACCATGGCCCCTCTGTCCCACCACAATCCCTTGTCCCATCACTGTCCTTCCATCCCATCACGGTCCCTTGTCCCTCCGCTGTCCCTTGTCCCATCGTTGTCCCTCTGTCCCACCACTGTCCCCTTGCCCCACCAGGGTCCCTTGTCCCATTACTGCCTTTCCATCCCATCATGGTCCCTTTTCCCATCATTGTCCCTCTGTCCCACCACTGTCCCTTTGTCCTATCACTGTCCCTTGTCCCATCACTGCCCTTTCATCCCATCACGGTCCCTTGTCCTTTCACAATCCTTTGTCCCACTATCGTCCCTCCATCCCCACTGTCCCCTTGTCCCACAACATTCCCTTGTCCCACCACTGTCCCTCTGTCCCACCACTGTCCCTCAGTGCCACCACTGTCCCTTGTCCCATGATGGTCCCCTCATCCCACAGTGGTTCCCTTGTCCTTTCACAATCCCTTGTCCCATCACGGTCCCTCTGTCCCACCGCTGTCCCTGTCCCCTGTCCCCGCCCGGTCCCGTTCGGCTGAGCCCTTATTAAGCCGTGATTCACACCCCGCGCTTAATTAGCGATTCAGTGAAGGGTTTGTAATTCAGGCACGACCCTGATTGCATCCGAGCGCCGCTTTATTTCTTCTCCGCCGCTCGCATTCTGAGCACTAATTACGCCTCTTTGGATGCTAATTGCTTCCCAGCCCTCTGCCGCTGTCTTTCCTGAGCAACATTTATTTTTCATGCGTGCGTGTGTTTAAACTGAGAGGAGCCGGGAGGGAGGAGGAGGAGGAGGGAGCAGCTCCAAGGTTTCTCCGGGATTAAACGTGCCGGGAAAGGTGAGCTGGGAAGTGCGAGCGCTGCCCGAGGGGAGGAGTGAGAGTGGGAAAGAGCTGGGATGAATCCTCCTCTTCCTCCTCTTCCTCCTCTTCCTCCTCTTCCTCCTCTTCCTCCTCTTCCTCCTCTTCCTCCTCTTCCTCCTCTTCCTCCTCTTCCTCCTCTTCCTCCTCTTCCTCCTCTTCCTCCTCTTCCTCCTCTTCCTCTGCTCCGAACCCTCCGTGCCGCCTTGGGATGGGAATCCCGGCGGGAATTCGCCAGTGCCGGGTTCCTTTGGGATATTCCAGAGGGGATGGGAATCGCCCGTGTGAGGGGTTCGGGCCGGGATGGGGATGGAGCCCTGGGGGGATCAAATTGAGGTGTAGGATTAGGGATGAAACCTGAGGAGATCAGGATGGGGACCTGGATTTGGGATGAAACCTGGGGAGATCAGGATGGGGACCTGGATTTGGGATGGAACCCGGGGAGATCCAGGATGGGGACCTGGATTTGGGATAAAACCTGAGGAGATCAGGATGGGGACCTGGATTTGGGATGGAACTCGGGGAGATCCAAGATGGGGACCTGGATTTGGGATAAAACCTGGGGAGATCAGGATGGGGACCTGGATTTGGGATGGAACCTGGGGAGATCAGGATGGGGACACTGGAATAGGGATGGAGCCCAAGGGGGCTCAAATTATGGTGCAGAATTCAGGATGAAACCCTGGGGGAACCAGGATGGGGAGTTGGATTTGGGACGGAGCTCTTGGGGAATGGAATTGCGGTGCAGGAATAGGAACGAAGCCTTGGGGAACTCAGTCTGGGGCTCTGGATTTGGGATGAAATCCTGGGGGAATCAGGACGGGTGAAGATCTGAACATCTGGGAGCTCAAATTGGGGCGCTGGGTTGGGGTCCAGGGATATTCCATGGTTATTCCAAGATTATTCCAGGGGTATTCCAGAGGGTTGAGGATTGTGGACACACAGGACGGTGACAGTGACCACCCAGTGCCACACCAGGGGTGTCCTGCTGTCCCCGGCTGCCCCCAGCACCCCAGAAAAGCGGGAAGATGAAGGCAGATTTCCCATATTTTTCCACATTTCTCCGCTTTTTCCAGAACTTTCTGCACCTGGCACAGCACGGGAGGGTCAAGGTGGCGCCCATGCCAGGCCTGGAGGAGCCAAACCCTTTGGAATTTCCGTTTTCCCCGGCATTCCATGAATATTTAATGGCCAGAAGCCTCAGGAAGGTCCTGCAGCACCGCGGAAAACATTCCATGAATGGGACGGCTTTGAGTGACAGCTGTCAAAAAGCAACGTTTGGGATTCAATTTGCTTCCCCCTCCAAAAAAAAAAATCAAATTTGGGATTAATTAATTAATTAATTAATGTCGGGTTTCAATTTCCTCCCCAAACCTTTTCCCTGCTCAGGTGTGGCTGCTCCCCCTGACCCGGAATTGCTCGTCTGGTGTTCCGGGTGGATTTTGGGGGGGCTGAGATTGGGATGGGACCCCACAATCCATGTTCTGCGTCCCGAAATTCACCAAAATTCCCTAAAATTCCCCAAAATTCCCCGTCTGGAAGTGCCGGGCGGACACTCCCTGCACTGCCACCCCCTCTCCTCGCTGTCACGGAAATCACAGCGCCTTTGATCCTCCGAATTTTCCTTTTTGCTGCCGTCTCCCGTTCATTTTCCGCACCGTTTATCACTTTAAACTCTGAAAAAAACCCCAAAATCTCGATTTTATTTTTTTTTTAATATGTTTTCCCTAAAGGGACGGGTGGTGCCACCCTCGTGTCCCCTCCGAGGTGACACAAACAGCTCCGAGCTGTCCCCGAGCTTTGGGATGCTCTGGTTGATCCCTTAATTAAGGAAGATGAGATTAGACCCCAAATAACCCCTAAACCCCCCCCAAAAAAGCTCCTGTGCCCCCGCTCTGCGGGTCCTCACCCTCCTGACCCCCCCTGCTCTGCCGCTGCTGGGAAAGGTTCTTTTAATCAGGGCTAATTTTATGCATCATTAATTGCAGGCCTTGATTAGGAGCAAGGGAAGTTCAGGCGAGGGGAAGATGAAAGGAGGAGGTGGGTGGGGAAGGGGAAAATTTGGGGTTTTGGGGGGGTTTTGGAGAGGTTTTGGGGGGGGGTTGCGGGGTTTTTGGGGGTTTTGGGGATTTTGCGGGGTTTAGGGGGTTTTGCGGGGTTTTTGGGGCGTTTTGGAGAGGTTTTGGGAGGTTTGCGGGATTTTGGGAGGTTTTGAGGGGTGGTTGGAGGGTTTTGGAGGGTTTTTGGAGAGGTTTTGTGGTGTTTTGGGGGGGTTTTGAGGGATTTGGGGGGTTTGGGGACAAAGGAGCGCTCTCAAAGCTGGAGCCACGGAGGTTGGGGAGGGGGTAAAGGGTTTTTTTGGGGGTCTCTGGGTGGTTCAGGGGCTTCGTGCTCAGCTCCGGGGTGTCCCTGCTGTCCCCTGCCAGGGTGGCAGAATGCAGGACATCCCATCCTTTGAGATCCCTTTGGATCAGGAGATTTGGGATAAAGGGACTCTCCCGATTCCAGAGCCACCAGAGGTGGGGACAAAGCAAAGGGGGTTTTTTGGGGAGCCCCTGCGTGGCAGAGGGGCTTAATCTCTTTTGTCCCCTGAGTCCAGCCAAGGTGTCATTCCCATTTTTGGGATCTCATTTGATCCGGAGATTTGGGATAAAGGGACTCTCCCAATGATGGAGCTGCTGGAGATGAGGAGAGGACAAAGGGGTTTTTTTTGTGGGTTCTCTGGGTGCTTGAGGGCTTCATCCCTGCTGTCCCCTGAGCCTGGTCAGGATGCAAAACGCCACATTTTTGGGATTCTTTTTGATCAGGAGATATGGGATAAAGGGACTCTCCCGATTCCAGAGCCACCAGGGCTGAGGGGAGGATTTTGGGGAGCCCCGAGCAGCGCGGACTGAGGAGATTTTTCGCTTCCTTCCTTTCCTTAACCCCATTTTCTGCATTAAAGCGCTTCGGAGCTTCCCCGGCATCAAAGGAATCCCTTCCGCAGGCGGGGGATCAAACACGCCCTGAAATCCCCGAGCCCCGCGGGTGGGGAATGGAAACAGCGATGCCCAACACCCCAAAGCTTCCCCTGTTCCTCACTGGCTTCTCCCTGGATGATCCCACCAGGATTTGGGGCTGGACGCTGATCCCGGGGGTTTTAGTGAGGTAGGAAGCATCTTCCAGCCCCAAATCCTGCCAGGGAGAAGTCAGGGGGAAACAGGGGAAGTTGGGGGGTTGATGGGCATTGTTGGCTGATCCCGGCAGGATTTGGGGCTGGACGCTGATCCTGGGGCTTTGAATGAGGTCGGGAGCAGCTTCCAGCCCCAAATCCTGCCAGGGAGAAGTCAGGGGGAAACAGGGGAATTTGGGGGGTTGATGGGCATTGTTGGCTGATCCCGGCAGGATTTGGGGCTGGACGCTGATCCCGGGGGTTTGGGTGAGGTAGGAAGCAGCTTCCAGCCCCAAATCCTGCCGGGATCAGCCAGGGAGAGGCCAGGAAGGGACAGGGGAAGTTGTGGGGTTGATGGGCATCGCTGGGTGATCCTGGCAGGATTTGGGGCTGGACGCTGATCCCGAGGTCTGACTGAGATCAGGGGTCCCCATAACCCCCACAGCTTCCCCCGACCCAACCCCACAGCTTCTCCTGTCGCCCTCTGGCCTCTCCCCGGCTGATCCCGGCAGGATCTGGGGCTGGAATCTGCCCAGACCTCATCCAGCCCCCCGGGATCAACTTCCAGCCTCAAAATCCTGCCAGGATCACCCAGCGATGCCCATCAGCCCCACACCTTCCCCCGACCCAGCCCCACAACTTCCCCTGTCCTTTCCTGGCCTCTCCCCGACTGATCCCAGCAGGATTTGGGGCTGGAAATCCTGGAAATTTGCTCCCGGCCTGTAAGACCTCGGGATCAACCCAACCAACCGTGGGGTTTCACCCCAAATTCCCGTGACTGCTGCGCTCCCCGGGAATAAATCCCGATGATTCCTTGGAGATTCTCCCTCCTCTTCCTCCTCTTGACCTTCTCCCGCTCGTTTTCCCTCCGAATTTACGGGCGCGGCCGTAAATTAAAAACCTCCACGAGGAAAACAACATCTGCTTTCCCTCCTCGGATGCGAGGGGAGAAGGAGGGAAAAGGCACCCGAGTGTCTCCTCCAGGCGTTATTTTCTAATTTACCCCCAGGGAAAAATCCATCCCCAGCTCCTCCAGGCGAGATTTCCCCTCTCCAGGCGGAGATGGAGAAGGGAAGGAAAAACCGAAGGGGAAAAAAAAAACCCCACCTCGTTTTTTCATTCCCTAAAAATCCCAGGATTTTACGTCCCCGGGATATAAAACCCAAACTCCAAGAGCAGCTTTGCTGGTGGGGCGTGAATCCAGGAGGGTTCACCACGATAAAACCCGGGAGATTCCCGAATCCCCTCAGGGATGGAGAACAGGGAGTTGGGAAGGGGAAAAATTCCTGCTGGGATCTCCCAGCGGAGCTCGCACATTCCCTGGGAAAGCGCGAATCCCGCGGCGGGGAAGCGCTGATGAGCACGAAATAAATTACGGTTAATTGGATCAAAACATCGCCGCCGCTTTGTTCCCCTCGCTGCCGCCGCCAGCTGCCAGGTGCGGGGACAGCGGTGGCACCAGCCGAGCCCGTTGTCACCCGGCTGTGCCACCCCGCTGTCCCCGCTCTGGAATGTCACAGGATTTAAGAGGTGGATTTTTAGTTAAATCCCGTTTTCCTCCTTCCGTCATCCCCTTCCCTCGTCCTTTCCAGAGGATCCAGCTCCGAATTTTGAGTGAAATATAAAAAAACCCAAAATTAAATCCCATTTTCTCCCATCCCATCCCATCCCATCCCATCCCATCCCATCCCATCCCATCCCATCCCATCCCATCCCATCCCATCCCATCCCATCCCATCCTTCCCTCGTCTTTTTCCGAGGATCCAGCCCCTAATTTTGAGTGAAATGTTAAAAAAAAACCCCAAAATCAAATCCCATTTTTCTCCTTCCATCATCCCCGTCCCTCTCCTTTCCCGAGAATCCAGTTCCGAATTTTGAGTGAATTATAAAAAAATTAAATCCCATTTCCCCCCCTTCCCTCGTCCTTTCCCCACTTTTAAAAGCTCCGAACTTTTAGTGAAATATATTTAAAAAATCAAAATTAAATCCCATTTTCCCTCATCCCATCCCATCCCATCCCATCCCATCCCCTTCCCTCGTCCTTTCCCTACCACCCAGTTCCCAATTTTTAGTGAAATATTAAAAAAAACCCCAAATAAAATCCCATTTCCCCCCTTCCATCACCCCCTCCCCAAGTTTAAACGTGGATCTTGAATTAAATCCCATTTTCCCCCATCCCATCCCCATCCCTCGCCCTTTCCCGGGGATTCAGCTCCGAATTTTGAGTGGAATATTTAAAAAAAACTCTCAAAATCGTCCTGGAATGTGAACCGTAATGAGATCAACTTAATTGAACGATTCTTATGATGTCACTTCCCTTTTTAATTAGGTCCTTTTTCCATCACAACGCGGATCCGCGGGATTGGGAATTTCCAGGAGCTGGAATGAGCCGGAAATTCAAAATCCCGCTGGTTTTTGGGGTTTGGGAGGTGACAGAGGAGGCGACACCGAGCCTTTTGTCCCCTCTGATGGGCGCTGTCCCTTCCCCACCTCCGCCGCGTGAATTGATGGCGTTTAGGAAGGGAAACAAGGCGAAAAAATCGAGGTAAAATGGAAAAAAAAGAGGATAGGATGAAATTAAAGGGGATAAAATGAAAATAAAGGGGGAAAACGAAAATAAAAGGGGAGAAAATGAAAATAAAGGGGAGAAAATGAAAAAAAAAAGGGGAAAATGAAAATTAAAGGGGATGAAAGGAAAATTAAAGGGGATAAAATGAAAATTAAAGGGGAAAAATGAAAATTAAAGGGGATAAAATGAAAATTAAAGGGGAAAAATGAAAATTAAAGGGGATAAAATGAAAAAAAGGGGATAAAATGAAAATAAAGCGGGAGAAAATGAATAAAAAGGGGAGAAAATGAAAATAAAAAGGGGAAAAAATTAAAATAAAAAGGGGAAAAATGAAAATTAAAGGGGGAAAAATTAAAATAAAGGGGATAAAATGAATAAAAAGGGGATAAAATGAAAATAAAGGGGATAAAATTAAAATTAAAGGGGATAAAATGAAAATAAAGGGGATAAAAGGTGAGCTCCGGCTTTGGGGGACTCATGGCGCGTTGGGGACAGGGTGTGACAACCCAGGACAGGACCGCAGGTGACAAAGGGACTGTCACCGACCCCTCCTTGTCACCTTAGGATGGGGATGTGCGGAGCATCCCTGATCCCTGCTGGGACCCGGACACACCAAACACCGCCTTGGCCAGTCCCTGTCTCATCCCCGCCCCAAAAATCCGGGAATTCATCTCCTTCTCCCCCCAGTTTTGCCTTCCCAGGGATCAGAGAAAACCCTGGAAAAAAAAAGGAGGGAGAAAAACGCGCTGCTCAAAGCATCGCTGATTCCAGGGGGAGAATCCACACCAAGGGATCCCAGCGGGCTGGGAGAGCATCCTAAACTCCCCGAAAAACTTGGAATTAGGGCACGGCCGGCTCCGAGCGAGGCGTTTCCCCCTCGTTTCCCCCGCTCCCCGCAGGTATTCGAGCAGGGGAGAGCACTCAGTGCATTAGCGGAGTCTCTTTTTCTCTCCTCGCACGCAGCCGAGCTGTAATTAATCATTTATACAGCTCTGGGACCCCCGGCAGCGATCGCGGGGAGTAATTAAACCTCTCCAGCTCCTCTCCGGCTCCTCTCCCACCTCTCCGGCTCCTCTTCCTCGCCGCCCCGGCCCCGTGAAGTTTTTGACAAGGTGATCAATGAGGGGAGCGCCGAGGGCGGAGGGAATTGGAGCAGAAAAAAAAAAAGGGGCCTGGAGGAGGCAGCGAGGCCTTAATGGAGCGGCCGGGGAGGGAAAAAGTGGGATAAAAATGGAATAAAAGGCAAAACGCGGCTGGTGACCCCTGGGTGAGTGCGCTGAGAGGGAAACTGGGACCAGTTCCGCCGGTGGAGGCCTCGAAGATGCTCCAGGGCAGCGCTGTTCCCTCCTGGAGGGTGGAAAGAGAGGGGAAAACAGGCAAAAAAAAAGCAGGATTTGGGATTAAATTTGCTCCCCCAGCTGCCTGAGGACTCCTGGGATGAGCCGGAGGGAGTTTTGAGGTCTGAGGTAGAGGAGCAGGTGATGAAATCCACGTGGGAAAGGTTTGAAATCCTCAGCTCCGACCCCAAAACATCATTAACTAAAAATCCCGCGGAGAGAGGGAGAGAGAGAGAAAAAAAAATAAAAGAAAAATTAAAAAAAACCCAAAAACCCTCGGTCCTTAAAAATGCAAATAACACGGGCTGCTGAATGTCCTTGTTTGTGTGTAATTGCAAAATTCCTCGGCTCAATCAGCCGGAGATAAACTGCGTTATTTAGGAGCAATTTGAAGGCAGACGGATGGAAAACAATGGGCCGGATTCGGCTCGGGAGCGACGCCAGGATCCCGGCGGGATCAGCTGCGCCCCGCGGCATTCCCAGCCCTTGGAATCGCATCCAAAGGCAGCGCTTGGGCCCGCGGGGAGGGGAATGTTCCTCTGGTGGATATTCCCAGTTTAAGGGATGCACAAGGATCGTGGAGTTCAACTCGTGGCCCTGCGTGGCCAATCCCGAAAATCCCACCTGGAGCGTTCATTCCCTGGGGAAATCCCGTCTCCAGGGGATGTTTCTCTGCGGAATTCCCAAATTTCTTCCAGTTGCAGCATCCTCCTGGTGGAGGCACGGCCTGGATGAGCCCATTCTGCTGCTGCATGCCTGGAGTTTATTTAATTTTTATTAATTTTTATTTAATTTTTATCTAATTTTTATTTAATTTTTATTTAATTTTTATTTATTTTTATTTAATTTTTATTTAATTTTTTATTTAATTTTTATTTAATTTTTATTTAATTTTTATTTAATTTTTTATTTATTTTTATTTAATTTTTATCTAATTTTTTTTATTTATTTTTATTTTTAATTTTTATTTAATTTTATTTAATTTTTTATTTAATTTTTATTTAATTTTTAGGGAAGAGGAGGCAGAGGGATTCACCTGGAACATCCCGCTCCCACATTCCAGGAATTTATTTGATTTATTTAATTCCAGGAATGTGGGAGCAGAGAGGGAAGGGGAGGCAGAGGAATTCACCCGGCACATCCGGCTCCCACATTCCTGGAATTTATTTAATTTTTAGGGAAGAGAAAACAGAGGGATTCACCTGGCACATCCCGCTCCCACATTCCTGGAGTTTATTGAATTTTTTTTAGGGAAGAGGAAGCAGAGGGTGCAAAGAGCAGGAACAGCATCCAGGGATTTTTAAGGACAATTTTCCTGGTTTCCATAAAAAAAAAAAAAAAGAAATAATTTTGGGCCCATCCTGCTCCCACATTCCTGGAATTTATTTAATTTTTTTGGGAAGAGGAGGCAGAGGGATTCACCTGGCACATCCTACTCCCATATTTCTGGTATTTAATTTTTAGGGAAGAGGAAACAGAGGGATTCACCCGGTACATCCTATTCCCACATTCCTGGTGTTTGATTTTTAGGGAAGAGGGAACAGCAGGATTCATCTGGCACATCCTACTCCCATATTTCTGGTATTTAATTTTTAGGGAAGAGGAGGCAGAGGGATTCACCTGGCGCATCCTACTCCCACATTCCTGGAATTTATTTAATTTTCAGGGAAGAGGAAACTGAGGGATTCACCTGGCGCATCCTACTCCCATATTTCTGGTGTTTAATTTTTAGGGAAGACGAGGCAGAGGGTGCAAGGAGCAGGAGGAGCAGCATCCAGGGATTTATAAAGGACACTTTTCCCGGTTTCCATATGAAATAAATCACTTTAGGGGCTGTCCCCGCCTGTCCCCGCTCTGCTGAGCTCTGCCCCAGCCGCCACATCCCGGTCCCCGCGAGGGCACAGCCCCGGCTGTCGCTGTCACCGCGTCCCGGAGCTGTCAGGCGGTGACAGCCCGGGCTGGCCGCGCTCCCTCCTGCCCGGGATCGCTCGGATCCTGGGCTCCGATCCCTGGGAAAGGGGAGTTTGATGGGTTTGTCCCTCTGTGCATTCCGATAGCTCGGGGGAGCTGCCCAGGGAGCCCAAATCCAGCTGGAGTCGGTGTCGCCTTTTCCGTGCGAACCGGGCTGCTGCCCTATTCACCTTCCCTGGATTCTCACCCTTCCCTGGGTGCTCATCCTTCCCTGGATTCCCACCCTTTTCTGGATTCTCATCCTTCCCTGGATTCCCACCCTTTTCTGGATTCTCATCCTTCCCTGGATTCTCATCCTTCCCTGGATTCCCACCCTTTTCTGGATTCCCACCCTTTTCTGGATTCTCACCCTTTTCTGGATTCCCACCCTTTTTCTGGATTCTCACCCTTTTTCTGGATTCTCAGCCTTCCCTGGGCTCTCATCCTTCCATGATTTCTCACCCTTCCATCGTTGCTCTCCCTTTCCCTGATTTTTCCTTCTTCCCTGATTTCTCTCCCTTCTCCAGGTTCTCTCTTTCCTGGGAGTTCACCTTCCCTGGGAGCTCAGTTTTCCCTGGGTTCTCACCCTCCCTGGATCCTCTCCCTTCCTCAGAGTTTGTTCCTTCCATGGATGGTGTCTCTTGACTGGATCCTCCCCGCCCTGGATCCTCCCTGCCCCTGGATCCTCTCCCTCTATGGATTCTCTCCCTCCCTGGATTCTCTCCCCTTCTGGATTCTCTCCCTCCCTGGATCTTCTCCCCTCCCCGGATCCTCTCCCTCCCTGGATTCTTTCCTTCCCTGGATCCTCTCCCTCCCTGGATCCTCTCCTTCCCTGGATCCTCTCCTTCCCTGGATTCTCTCCCTCCCTGGATCCTCTCCCTCCCTGGATTCTCTCCTCCCTGGATCCTCTCCTTCCCTGGATCCTCTCCCCTCCATGGATCCTCTCCCTTCCTGGATTCTTTCCTTCCCTGGATTCTCTCCCTCCCTAGATCCTCTCCCTCTTATGGATCCTCTCCTTCCCTGGATCCTCTCCTTCCCTGGATCCTCACCCCTCCCTGCCTGCTCTCCCTCCTCCCCCAAAACCCCACCCTCCAAAACCCCTACAACCGCCAGCAACTCCATCCCAAATCCTTCCGCCGGGCCCTTCCAGGCGCTCTCCCAGGAGCCGGGAATCGCGGGCAGGATCCCACAATCCCTCCCAACACGCCTCTAATTATCCCCCAGCCATCCCAATCCCTTCTCCGCGCAGACCTACAAGGATGTAAACACGATTCCCGTTAAACACATGCTTCCCCGCCATCCATCACCTCATCCAGACTTTATTACGCTCCACTCTCGGCGTTATAAATTACATTTCAATGATAAATTACGCGCTCCCAATGCCAGCCGCGGCCTCCCGCAGCCGGCAAAAAACAATAATAGATTTGTAGGAAGTGAAAATGGGAAAATGAATATTTATGAGGTTGGACGGGGTTTTTGTTTTTTTTTTTCAGGGGGGAAAAAGGCGATTGTGCCGCGAAATGTTTGGATTTATGGATTATTTCCGATTTTTAAAAGGCCTCTGTGTCTTGTCGAGCTTAAAATGCGGAGTCATTCCAGGGGAAAGGGTGGGAATTGCTCACGGTGGTTCCTCTGGGATCTAAACTGGGATTGAACGAAGCCTTAAGGGGTTTTAGTGGGCTGAGAAAATTCCAGGGGTTGTTTCGGCATTCCAGGATGATGGAGCAGGGAACCCACAAATTCCATGGGGTGCAGCCGGGATGTGGGATGGGAAAAGGTCCGGAATTCAGGGAATTATGGGGTTGGGAAGGGGTTGGGATGGGGACGGGATGGGATGGGATGGGATGGGGATGGGATAGGATAAGAGGATAAAAAAGGAGGGATGGGATGGGATGGGATGGGATGGGATGGGATGGGATGGGATGGGATGGGATGGGATGGGATGGGATGGGATGGGATGGGATGGGATGGGATGGGATGGGATGGGATGGGATGGGATGGGGGGGGGATATGAGGGGATGTGATAGTGATGGGATGGAAGAATAAAAAAGAGGGGATTAAAAGGGGGGATGAGGTGGGGTGGAATGTGATGGGAATGAGATGGGGATTAAATGGAGTGGGATATGGTAGGGATTTGATAAGGGGTGAGGTGTGGGAATGTCACGGGATGTGATGGGGAACGTGATGGGATTGATGGGGGGATGCAAAGGAGGGATGAGATCGGGATTTGATGTGGGATTTGATGTGAGAATGGGGAGCATGGGGATGGAAAGGGGGGATGTGATGGGGGAATGAGGTGTGGGATTGTTATGGGATGTGATGTGGGGGCAGCAAACGACACCCCAGGAGGACACATCCATGGGGTCACCTGGCCGGGGAGGCGTCACCCGGCCTGTCAGGGGGTCCCTGGCCGGGGAGGTGACACCTGCTGCCCGCTCGGTGCCCTGGCAGTGCCACCGGGGCCGCGGCTGCGGCGGGGAAGGCGGGGGGGACTCGGGGCCTCTCCAACCCCGGGCTGCCAAGCCGGCGCTTTTGTCTGCACATCCATTACTGGAGCAGCTTTTGACTCGAGCGGGGATCGCGTCTCTGGCCTTCAGCAAATGGCTTTTTCAAGGTGAACAGCAGCTTTCTGCCAGAGCCAGAGCTTTTGGGAGCTTTTAAAAGAGCGGCCTTTATTCGGCTGCGGCGGCAGCTGCAGTCCCTCAGCGGGATCAGGGCCCCGCGGTGCAAAACCCCGCAGGAGGAGGGGGGAAAAGGGGGAGAAAACACGGGGAGAGGAATGAGAGCAGAGGGGCAGGAGCAGGGAAGGTCCTGAGGGTGAATCCGTGGGGATGTCCCACTCTGAGGAGCTGCGGAGGGAGGTTGTACATGGTGCCAGGGGAGAGATTTTTGGGGAGTGGGAAGGAGGGGATCACCCCTGGGTAGGGCCTGGGGAGGCCGTGCGTGATCCTGGTTCCAGAAAAGAGGTTTTTGGAGAGTGGGAAGGGGGGGATCACTCCTGGGTAGCGCCTGGGGACAGCCGGGGGACAGCGAGGGCGAGGACAGCACGAGTCAGTGACCGAGAGGCTGCTCCTTCACAGCGCTCGGGGTGAGGGAGAGGTGAGAACGAGGTGAGAACGCGGAGATCAAAGGGGCAGCGGCGCGGAGGGAGAAGAGGTGGCAGGGAGGAAGAGCTGGCAGGGAGGAAGAGCTGGCAGAGGAAGAGCTGACAGAGGAAGAGCTGGTAGGGATGGAGAGCTGGCAGGGAGGAAGAGGTGGCAGGAAGAGCTGAGAGAGAGGAAGAGCTGGCAGGGAGGAAGAGCTGAAGGGAGGAAGAGATGACAGGGAGGAAGAGATGACAGAGGAAGAGCTGACAGGGAGGAAGAGCTGGCAGAGAGGAAGAGCTGACAGGGAGGAAGAGCTGGCAGGGATGAAGGACTGACGTCGGCGGTGACGGTGCCATCGGTGCCATCGGTGCCATCGGTGCCGCTTCCCCGGTCCCCTCCGGGCTGCAGCCTCATCCCAGGGCCGCTCTCCGCGGGGAACTGAGCCGGCCGCCCCCGGGCGGGGCGCGGGGGGGCTGTGAGGAGCACCCGGATATTTTATGCATGAGCGGCCCCTCGCTCACGCACAAGTGCCCGATTATCGCTCGCATGGCCACCCAAGCGATCCGAGCCCAGCGCGGCCCCGGCGCTGCCCCGCACCCACCCGCGGCCCCTCGCCGTGCCCGGTGCGGCTGTTGGTACCCGGGTGGGGCTCGGATCCCGCCCTGGGAGCTTCCTTAGAGGTTTCACATCAGAATTCCAGAGTTTCTGGCCGTTCCATGATCCTGGGGAGGGATGAAGGCGGTGCTGGGGAACGGGAGAGCTGGTGGGGATCCGGGATTTCTGCAGGCGGTGCGAAAATGGGATGAGGGAGTCAAATCCCTGAGCGGGAGCATCAGGGACTGCCCGAAAAAGGGGTCTGGGAGCCCCTTGGGGACTGGGAGGGGCCCAGAGCCGGGCACCAAGCGGGGACAGGCTAAATCTGTGGGATTTAGGGACAAAGGGAGGGGATGAGCTGAAATCTGGGATGGGAGCAGGGATCTGGCACCAATTCGGCCCCTGCAGGGCACAGGGGGTTTTCATTGGAATCATCAGACCTGGAGGGGCAGAGTCCTGAGCAAAACCAGCGCGGAGAAAAGAGGTACCAGGCTGGGCACCGGGCCTGGCTCTGCCGGCAGCAAATGACATCCTGCAGGCAGGAAAAATCCCAAAATCCAGCCAGGAATCCTCCGCACCACTGCAGCACCCGGCCACGCTCCATCCTCTTGGTCCCTCGCCAGCTGTTTGGGACAGGAGGCGCCTGGGGACGCGCCGAGCCGGGAGTGACCCTTCTCCCCCTTCTCCCGGCCCTGGCACTCCGCATTCCTGGCATTTTGGGTGGCAGGAGGTGAGAGCTGCCTCCCCTCCTCCTCCTCCTCCTCCTCCTCCTCCTCCTGTGCAGCCCAGGGCGCGGGAAGCTGTTCCCGGCTATTTTTGGGATGGCTCCCCGTGCTGGCGAGGAGAAAAGCGCAAGGAGTGCGTCCATCTGGATGTGTGGCTGTGTCCCCAGGGTGCCACCAGCCCCTGGGCCCCGCTCAGCCACCGCGGTGCCACTGGGATGGGAGAGGGGACACAAGGATGGGGATGGAAGAGCCATCCAGCGTTCCAGTATCATCCCAGCACCATCCCAGTACCATCCCAGTATCAACCCAGCACCATCCCACATCCCATCAGCATCTCAGCACCATCCCAGCATCATTCCAGTATCATCCCAACATCATCCCTCTATCAGCCCAGCATCATTCCAGCCTCATCCCAGCATCATTCCACATCCCAGCACCATTCCAGCACCATCCTAGCATCCCCTCAGTATTCCAGCACCATCCCAGCCCCCCAGGGCGGGACCACCCGGCCTCTCCCGAGCCGGGGAGGTGGCAGCACCTGGCTGCTATATTTAGGAGGAATGTAGGGCAGGCTGGAGCATCCCAGGCCATCGCCTTCCCGCACGGAGCTCGGCATGTGAGGGCTGGGGCGGGCGCAGGGGGGCCCGAGGGGGCTGCTGCCCATCCGTGTGTGCCGGCACGCTCCGGCTCCGGCTCCGGCCAGCTGGCCGAGGGCTCGGGAGGTTTTTTCCCAAGGATTTTCCCCCTGGATGAGGGGTAACAGCGCTGCGATGCACCCGCGATGAGCCCCAGCTCTCCAGGGCTTCACAGTGCCCCCCACCCCGCTCTTCCTCCTTCCTGCTCCTGCTCCAGGGTTTTTAATCCGGCTGGAAGCGCCTCCAGCTCGGTCACGCTGATCTCCTCTCAACACAGGCCTTTGTTCTGCTGCTCGGGAGATGTTTAATTCCCATTGTTGTCATTAGCATAGGAGTACAAAGAAAGGTGAAGGGAGAAAAATCGCTCTTGTCCCCTAATTCCCTGGATCTCTGCAGCGTGGAGAACGGAGCTGGCGGCAGCAGGGAGGTGCCAGCCCGGGGTCGGGAAGGATTTGGCAGCCGGGAGGGTGCTGGGGATCGAGGAATCCCAGGGGATCAGGAGGTACCACCCTGCTGGCTGCAGTCCTGAGTGCTCCACATGGACTCACTGCCCTCGGCTGGGCACGGTGGGAGCCCTTGGCTGCATCCCAGCAGCTCCCAGATCTCTGGGAAGCTGCTCCGGCCTTGGCTGGGTGCCTGTGCCCATCCCCACTCCCTGTGCCCATCCCCATTCCCTGTGCCCATCCCCATTCCCTGTGCCCATCCCCATTCCCTGTGCCCATCCCCATTCCCTGTGTCCATCCCCATTCCCTGTGCCCATCCCATTCCCTGTGCCCATCCCCATTCCCTGTGCCCATCCCATTCCCTGTGCCCATCCCACTCTCTGTGCCCATCCCACTCCCTGTGCCCATCCCTTTCCCTGTGCCCATCCCATTCCCTGTGCCCATCCCATTCCCTGTGCCCATCCCACTCTCTGTGCCCATCCCCATTCCCTGTGCCCATCTCACTCTCTGTGCCCATCCCACTCCCTGTGCCCATCCCTTTCCCTGTTGCCCATCCCATTCCCTGTGCCCATCCCCATTACTCCCTGTGCCCATCCCCATTCCCTGTGCCATCCCACTTACCTGTTGCCCATCCCATTCCCTGCTGCCCATCCCATTCCCTGTGCCCATCCCACTCCCTGTGCCCATCCCCACTCCCTGTGCCCATCCCACATCCCACTCCCTGTGCCCATCCCCATTCCCACTCTCTGTGCCCATCCCATTCCCTGTGCCCATCCCCATTCCCTGTGCCCATCCCATTCCCTGTACCCATCCCCACTCCCTGTGCCCATCCCCGTCCTCATCTTCATTCCCTGTGTCCATTCCCTATCCCTGTCCTCATTCTTATCCCTGTCCTCATCCCATTCCTGTGCCCATCCCATTCCTTGTGCCAATCCCATTCCTGTGCCCATCCCCACCCCTGTCCTCATCCCCAAAACCTCCCCTGGCTCTCCATTCCCATAATTTCCCATGTTTTTTGGCTGGAGTTTATCCCCATCTCCCGACAGCTCCTGGCTCTGGCTGCCAGGAGGTGCCCAGATGTCCCCAATCCCTGCCGTGGCCATTCCTGTCCCCTGATCCCAGCAGATCTCCCTGCCCTGTCCTCATCCCTGGCTGCGTCACCTCCTCTGTCACCTCCACGGTGTCAGACCCGGTGTCACCACAGGATTCACCCCACTGCAGGGTCCCTGTGCCACTGGGGCCACCCCGGGGACCCAGGGGTTTGGAATGTCCCGGGCTGTGCGGGACAAATGCCACCAAACCCCGGGGCCACCACGCCCGGCCGATTTTTGGGCTGTTCCCACGGGAAGGAGAGAGAACAGCACCACCTGAGGAGCGCTGGGAGCCGAGCTGGGAATTTTTTGGGGAGCTTCAAAGAGCTCCATCCTCGAAATTCCAGCCAGGATTTCCTCCCTCCTGCCCTCCTCCACCTCCGCGGGCCCGGCCGGGGCGGAGCGGCCGCCGAGATGCGGCCGATTGGGGCATTAAATTTAAAGAGCTGATTAAGTGCAACGAAAACCGTGTCAGCTCCTCGTCAGCGAGGAGAATGCGCCAGGGCTGCGGATTAGAGGCTGAGTGACGGCCGGGGATTGCGGGCAGACAGGCGATCCATCAGCCGGGGGGATCAGAGGGAAGCATTCCCGATCCTGGCGTTCCCAATCCTGGCTGATCCTTGCTCCCTGCCCCTGCCGCCACGGTGGCACCGGGCTGAGCTGGGAGCACGGATGGAAAAGAGGGAAGAGCCACAGGTCCTTCAAAAGGTCGTTCCTGCTCCTCGCTGACCCCAAAAATGCCCCAAAAATCCCTTTATGGGGTGCGCCTTCCATATTCCCCCAGTCCCTGCGCAGTAGGGGTGAGGGGACAAGTGTGACATTGGGGACAGGTGGGGGTGGTGACAGCGGTGCCGGCACCCAGGTGTGGTGGAGCCAGAGCTTTTCCATCTCCCCACATTCCCAATTCTCCCACATTTCCACCTTTCCCCATTTCCACCTCCCCACATTTCCATCTCTCCCCATTTCCATCTCTCCCCGTTTCCATCTCTCCCTATTTCCATCTCTCCCCATTTCCATCTCTCCCCGTTTCCATCTCTCAACTTCTCCATGTCTCCCACATTTCCATCCTTCCCCATTCCCATCTCTCCCCATTTCCATGTCTCCCCGTCTCCACCTCTCCGGCTGGATGCTCCTTCCCCCGCTGCGTTCAACCCCAAATTCGCCCCAGATTCCCTGGAGAAACTCCAAGGATGCCCAGCTCGGGCTGACAACATCCCCCAGCCCCGAGCAGACGAGCCGGGCTTGGATTTGGTTGCAAACACGCAGGAATCGGCCCACGCCGAGCTCTCCCTCCAATCCAGGGGCTCATCCAGAGCTCCGGCGCCCGCGGCTGCTCCCGCTGGCGGCTGCAGCTCCCTCGCTCCTGGCAGCGCTCCTGGATCGTCACCACTTCTCACCCTCCCTGGAATTCTCGCCCGGCTCGGCGAAAATCGGGAAAACGGAGATGGGTGAGGGGCTCGGCACCGCCCTCCCACCCATCCCACGCGCTGGATCCAGCGGGAAATGCGGATCCCAGCACCTGCAGCTCTTTTCCTGCCTCGCTCCCCACCTGGAACATCGGGAGGAGCAGAGTTTGGGACGATGGCTCAGCCCTTCCTGGTGGATTCAATGGATCTGCTCCGCGTGGCCGGAGCGGGCTGGGCTGGCATCCCCCCGGGGCTGACCTGCCTCGAGTCCGGGTATAAATAAATATCAAACGCTCCTCTGTTCTTCGCGGGGGCCTCCAGCCCTTTCTTTCCCCGACTTTCCCTCGGTTAATTAATTTAATGGCTTTGTGATTGCGGAGGGATTAGCTGGGAGCTATAGGATCTATATATAGAGGTATGGAGGGGGCTATAGATAGCGCAGGGAAGTGAGAACAGCCCCCACTCCCCTGGATTTGGGAAGTTTGGGAGCGGAGGGGAGGCCGTGGATGGAGCTCCTGGATGCAGCCGGCTCGAGGCAGAGCCCCGGAGATGCGAGCTGGGATTTAGGAGGGCTGGCAGGAAGGTGAGTGAGGGGGTCCCGGGGGTCGCACAGGTCGGGGTTGGAGCTGAGGGTGGGGACAGCAGCGTGTCCCACCCTGGGGGAGCGGGACAGGGGGGTGGCAGCGCCCCGGAGGTCACAGCACCCTCTGTCACTGCTTTGGGGTCCCCCTGGTGCCAGGTCTGGCTGTGCCACGGAGCCTGCAGGGTCCTGGCAGGGCTGGGAAAGCTCTGGCTCCGCCCCACCGCGGCTTTGGCACCGCTGTCACCACCCCCTCGTGTCCCCATTGTCACACTTGTTCCCTCATCTCTGCAGGTCAGGAACCTGGGTGGCCATGGGCAGGCGCACCCCATAAAGGGATTTTTGAGGCGTTTTTGGGGGGATCAACGAAGAGCAGAGATGACCCTGGCGGGGCTGAGCCCTTTTGGAAGACCCCTGGCTCTTCCCTCTTCCCATCTGTGCTCCCAGCCCAGCCCGGTGTCCCCGCGCCTGGCAGGGCTGTCACAAACCCCGCGCTCGCAGCCAGCCCCGATCGCTCCGTGCCGGGGCTGTCACCGCGCCCTGGCAGCTCCTTTTGTGCAGGGAACAAAGCCAGAGCTCCCGGGGAACACGAGGCTGTGACAGGATCGGCAGCTGTCACCCAGGGAACATCCAGGAGCGGCCGCTGGCCCTTTCCCACGGGGACAGGGGCGGGGGCGAGGCGGGGCTGAGCCCCCCAGATCGTGCCAGGCTGAGGCTGGAATTTGGGGTGATGCTCCTGAGCTGGTGTTAGTCCCTTGGGGCACCGCGGTTGATCCCAGGGATGTCCCCAAGGGACACCTTGGCCTTGTGTCACTCACAAGTTGGTGGCTCTTTCCCTTCTGTCTCCCGAGAATTTGCATCCCTGGGGTTCAGGGAAGCATGGGCTGATGCTGGGATTTGGGGATGATGATCCTGTCCTGGTGTTTAATCCCTCTGGATCAGCATGGTTCATCCCAGGGGTGAGGGGGCACAGGGACACCTTTGTCCTCGTGTCACTCCCAAGCTGATGGATCCTTCCTTTCTCCTTCTCAAAAATTTGCATCCCTGGGATTCAGGGAGTCGGGGTTGACGCTGGAATTGGGGATGATTCTCCTGTGCTGGTGTCCATTCCCCTTGGCTCCCATGGTTCATCCCAGGGATGAAGGGACACAGGGCCACCTTGTCCCTGTGTCACTCACAAGCAGGTGGCTCTTTTCCTCCTGCCTCCCAAGAATTTGCGCCCCTGGGGTTCAGGGAGACGGGGTTGACGCTGGAATTCGGGGTGATGCCGCTGCCCTGCTGTTCATTCCCTTTGGATCATCAAAGCTCATCTCAGGGATGAGGAGACATAGGGACACCTTGTCCTGGTGTCACCCACAGGCTGGTGGCTCTTTCCTCTCTGCCTCCCAAAAATTTTCATCCCTGGCTCTCAGGGAGGTGGGGGGACATCTTAGGGACTGATGTGATGTCCCTGCCCTGGTGTTTCACCTCCTTGGAGCATCATGGTCCATCCCAGGGGTAAAGAGACACAAGGACACCTTGTCCCTGTGTCGCCCTCAAGCTGGTGGCTCTTTCCCTCCTGCTTCCCAGGAATTTGCACTCCCGAGGGCGGCACTGGGGACGGACGGGAGGTGCCGGGGCCACCCCGGCTCCGTGGGCAGCTGCCCGCGCCCGTCCATGGGCCGGGACGCCGGAATCATGCTGGAATCTCCGGAGGCAGCGAGGCGCAGACTGACTTTGACAAACGCGGCCCAGAAGCTGCGTCGTGGCGGATGCAAATTATTCAGCAGCTCCCGGGAAAAACGCGCGGTGACAGCGCGTGCCGGGGGGGGGGGACGGAGCTGTGACACCCTGTCACATCCCTGCCAGCAGCAGCTGCGCTGTCCCCCCGCCTCCGGCGCGCTCCCGGCACGAGGAGAAGGGGGACAGGCGCGGGGGTCCCCAAAGGAGAGGCTGGGAGGTGACAAAAGGGGGTTTGGCCACAGGATGGAGCAGCTGGAGCTGGCGGAGGTGACAGCGGATCCGGGGACAATGCTCGTGTGCATCTCCAGGCAGGCTGAGGGGCACCCAGAGCATCCCAGTTCATCCCAGGATTGCGTCTTGCCCCGTGGGGCTGGGCTGAGTGTGGGATTAAGCTCAGGGCTGGTTGGGAATTGGCCGAGAGCTGATAACGCAGATACGGGAGATAAGGATCTGCAAGGCGTCTCCCGGGATTAATTTCCCGATCTGATTCCCCGGGATCATTTCCCCTATCTGATTCCCGGGATTCCTTCCCTGATCTGATTCCCGGGATCCCTTTCCCGATCTGATTCTCCAGGTGCCGGGCGTGTGGATCTGGCAGGAAAATCTGTTCCCAGCTGGAATTCAATTCACACTCGGAAAATGAATCAGTCCCGGCTGCGACATCCCCAGGGATGTCCCCACGTGGGTGACTTCGGGATGGCCACCTCAGCCTTTCCCGGGGTGTTCTGTACCCAAAAAACCGCTGTTCCCGTGAAGAAATTCAGGTTTTGAGGCCACATCCCCAAGCTGACACATCTTGCGCGGCTTCCAGGCCGCACAAAATCCGAAACCCTCGCGAATTCCCGGGATCAAGCCCTCAGATCCCGAGGAGGAGAGCGGGGAGCGAACGGCGAGGGGAGAGAAGCTGTTCCGAGCCCATCCCTGCCGGAGGTGGCATTTAAAGCAGATGGAGGAGCGCAGCGGAGCTGTCTGAGGAGGATGTGATGGAAATGTGAATATGGAGAGGAGGCTCCGGCTGCCCGGGGGGAGCCGGGATCTCCAGAAAACAACATCCCCCTGGTCACCGCCCCCAGGCAGCTCCTCGTGCCGGCCCTTTGGAACAGCAGGAGCTGATTTTAGGGATCATTAAACGGATTTTGGGGCTCCCTTCCCTTCCTGGGAGGTGCATGGGGTTGAATCACCCTTTGGAACAGCAGGAGCTGATTTTAGGGATCATTAAATTGATTTTGGGGCTCCCTTCCCTTCCTGGGAGGTGGATGAGGTTGAATTTCCCCTTGGAACAGCAGGAGATGATTTTAGAGATCATTAAATGGTTTTTGGGGCTCCCTTCCCTTCCTGGGAGGTGGATGAGGTTGAATCTCCCTTTGGAACAACAGGGGCTGATTTTAGGGATCATTAAATGGATTTTGGGGCTCCCTTCCCCTTCCTGGGAGGTGGATGAGGTCGAATCACCCTTTGGAACAGCAGGAGGTGATTTTAGGGATCATTAAATGGATTTTGGGGCTCCCTTCCTTTCCTGGGAGGTGGATGGGGTTGAATCTCCTCTTGGAACAACAGGGGCTGATTTTAAGGATCATTAAATGTATTTTGGGGCTCCCTTCTCTTCCTGGGAGGTGGATGGGGTTGAATCTCCCTTTGGAAAGGCTCTCCCTGCTTTTTCTGCCCTGCCTGGGGGCAGACAGGGAACGTGGCACGCGAATGATGCCAATTCCATGCCAGGAATTGCCGGGACAGCAGAGCGGCTGGACCGCGCTCAGGACAGAGCCCAGTGCCAAACCCTCCCAGCTCCAAGCTGGATCCTCATTCCTGAGGGCTCGCAATTAATATTTATCCATCAGAGGCTGCTAATTAGGCCTCTCAGTGATGCTCCTGCTCCGCGTTGGAGCAGATAAAACGCGGGTGATGCGCGAGAGGAGCCAGGGGCTGGCTCGGGGATGTGCTTCGCCTCCAGATCGATACCAGCGCTCGCTTAAAATTTTCCATGATGTTTTTCCACCTTCTCTGCTCCTCCCGCCGCCGCCTCGGGGAAAGGGGGGACACGTGGTGGGAGTCGGGATTTTCCCCTCCAGGTGTTTCCCCCGTTATTTCCACGGCTCGGCTCATCCCGGTGCTGCGGCGGGGCCGGGGATGAGCGGGGCAGGAGGGGAGGATTCCTCTCGGATCCCTCTCCATGCTGCTTCCCATCTGCCGGATTATTTCAGCATTTAATTATTTACCGCAGGCTGTGTGGGCAGCTGTACAGAGGCAGTTATTGCTTAATTGAGCTACTTGACTCCGGCGCTGCCAAAATAGGAACGGGAGCGGAAAAAAAGAAGGATCCCCCCTCTTGTCAGGCAGCTCGGGAAGCAGGGAGAGCACAATCCTGGGAAAAATCCCGCTTTCCAGGGGAAATTTGGGGTGCTGCCACCCTCACGCCTTGCTCCAGACTCCAATCGCAGCCCTGAGGGAGAGGGGAGCCCCAGGGAGCGGTGCCAGAGTAGGGATGCTCCAGGCGGGTGACACGCGGTAACAGTGAGGTGCCAGCGTCCATCTGCCGGGTGTCCCAAGCCTGGATGTCCCCAGGATGTCCCCAGGAATCTCTGCTCTCCCCAGAGCTCAGGGCGTCCCCTCCAGCTGAGGCTGGAAATGAATTTCGCGGCGTTTTCCCAATTCCCAAAGGGAATCCAGCCCCAGGCTGTCCCCGCCCCTGCCACCGCTGTGACCTCCCCATCTGTCACCAAGCCCGGTGTCCCCAGGACCCCTCTGGCTCCATCCATCTCTATTTCCCGGGGAACGCAGAGCTCCGTGGATGAAAGCTTGGGATAATTGATATTATTATGGGATCCAGCAGGATGCAGATTGGCACCGAGCAAACATCTGCCGGCTGCTCCTCGGGGAGCCCGGGGGGACGGGAGGGAGAGGGCCCGAGCCCATTTTCCTCTGGAGTGAGTCAGGAAAAGCCGGGAGTGTGCTTTGGGATGTTCATGAGGGGTGTGCAGCTGCTGGACTGTGAGATTTGGGATGGGGTGAGGGGGATTGTCACATCCAGAGGCGTGGATGGGACTCAGGATGGGATTTGGGATGGCCAGATCTCCTGGGTTGTGGGGTTTGGGATGGGGCTTTGGATGGGGTTTGGGATGGCCAGATCTCCTGGGTTGTGGGGTTTGGGATGGGGCTTTGGTTGGGGTTTGGGATGGCCAAATCCCTGTGGGCTGCAGCCTGTGGGGTGTGGGAGTTGGGATGGGGCTCAGGATAGGATTTGGGATGGTCAAATCCAGTGCCCGCCACCAATCCCCTGGGAATTGGGGATTTATTGCCCTCCAAAAGCTGTGTGAGAATGGCGGGAACACTTTGGAACAGAGGGGACAGCTGGGATAGACAGGACAGTGAGGATGGAGGAGGGACAGTGGGGACAGAGGGGACACTGGCCGAGGTCCCAGCGGGTCCCTTTGCTGGGCGCAGCCCCGAGCACTCCGGGGTGGCCGGATCCGTGGGTTGGGGACACGGAGGTGACCCCAGCGCTGGCGTCACAGCTGCTTTGGCATTTGGGAGGCTCCGGCTGTCACCTGCAGCCGCCTCCCTCCCGCTCCCAGCCTGGCGGGAGAAATGATATCATTTATAGACGCTTTTATTTCCTTTTATTTCCCCCCTGGTGTGACAGAAACACGCCGCCCCCGCAGCGCCGCTTTCCCTGTCCTTGTCCCTGTCCCTGTCCCTGTCCCTGTCCCTCTCCGAGGTGGCCTCGGAGGTTTTGTGGCTTCGTTCCCCTCATGGAGAGGCTGCCGGCACAGCACAAGGGGTGACGCTAAGGTGGGAATTTGGGATGTCACACAGCCCGTGGTGGCCCCAGCTCCATCCCTGGTCCTTCATGTGTCCCTGTGCCCTCGATTTTCTGGGTTTCAGCACGGGGCAGGGACAGGGATGGGGCCACCCAATTAGGGTCACTCATTAGGGACCCTAATGAGACCCTAATGAAGGTAACGAGCAGGACTGGGTGGGTCGGGGTGGATTTACAGCCCATCCACAGGCCCGGCTGTGCTGCCTGGGAGGATGAGGATGAGGATGAGGATGAGGATGAGGATGAGGATGAGGATGAGGATGAGGATGAGGATGAGGATGGAGGAGGTTCCTGCCCTGTTTGGGGAAGGTCGAGCACACGGCGGAAGCCCAGAGCAGCTCTGTCCCTACTCTGTGACACCCTGGTCCCCAAACTGGGCCACCAAAATGAGCCACCGAGCCACGCCACCGGGAGCGGGGGACACAACTGCTGGGGGAGTGAGGAGATGAATGGTGGGGGGACATTTTAAGGTCACCCCTGAGCTCCCACGTGGGTCCCAAAAGCCCCCGCCACGCGCGTGGGGGGAGCCGAGCCGCGTGGGCAGCAATAAATTAATTAAAGCCATCAAATAAAGCCGCAGAACCGCCCCAGAGGGATCCCCGCTAATGCCGGCGCTGCTTGTGTTCAGGAATTAACGCCCTGCCGGGATGGGCTCTCATTCCCAGCCTTTAATCCCGGTTTTCTCCTCCCCGGGCGGGGTCGCCCGCATCCCCCGGGAGCCGCGCTCTCAGCCCGCATCTCTCGGTGGGAGCGTCCCGGTCCCGTTCCCGGCCCGGCCCCGCAGCCCCAGCCCCGCCGGGACCGCGGAGAGCCGGGATCGAACCGAATTAACGGGAAACTCCCGCAGAAAAATCCAGGGAAAGCCGAGAGATTCCCGCCTGATCCCGGGGGTGGCGGGGGAAAGGGGTCGGCGCGTTGTGGGTTTTGATAAATAATTGTTGATAAAATTTGGGAATCGCGGCTGCTCCAGGAGCTGGAGGGATCCTCGTCTTGATGCGGGAACAGGAGGAATCCCGAATCGCGGAGCTTCGACAAAGCGTGGGTTTTGTCGGGATTGGGATGGGAATGGGAATGGGAATGGGAATGGGAATGGGAATGGGAATGGGAATGGGAATGGGATTGGGAATGGGATTGGGAAGAGGATTGGGAATGGGATCGGGAATGGGAATGGGAATGGTGGCATTGTGCTGACCATCGTGGGGTGAGGTCCAGCGTGTCCCGATCCATCCTCAATCCTGGTTTGTGTCCCGACCCATCCCCAGGCTCAAATCCATCACCGGAAAATGGGATTTCCCAGGAAATCTGGGCTCTCTTTTCCCCATCACCTCTTCCCAGGGAGCCCCGGGTGGCGCTGCCATCCCGGCGATGTCACCGAGCCCGGCTGGCCCTGTCCCCTCCCTCCAGGGTGGCATCCAGTGGAAGGATATGGACGATTTGCAGGGATATTGCAGGATTAACGACTCGGTCATTGGGAATTCAGGAATTAAGAACGGGAAAATTAACCGGGGATGGGGATGGGTGTGAAGGGAAGAGCGGCGGGATTTGGGTGAATTTTAGAGGGGGGCGAATATTCCTGTGGGAAGGTTTGGGAAGGTTTGGGAAGGTTTGGGAAGGTTTGGGAAGGTTTGGGAAGGTTTGGGAAGGTTTGGGAAGGGAAGGAAAGGAAAGGAAAGGAAAGGAAAGGAAAGGAAAGGAAAGGAAAGGAAAGGAAAGGAAAGGAAAGGAAAGGAAAGGAAAGGAAAGGAACGGAAAGGAAAGGAAAGGAAAGGGGAAAAGGGAAAGGAAGGGGAAAAAAGGAAGGGAAAGGAAGGGGAAAAAAGGAAAGGAAAGGAATAAAAGGAAGAAGGGAAGGGTGTGGTGGAGCAGCTCCAGCGCTGTTTCGGTGCCGGGAGCGCAGCTGGAATTTCCCAGCCCCAGGATCTCCAAAGCCCCATGGGGAGAATCCATCCCGCCGGGAAGGGACGGGCAGTTTGTCTCGCTGCCAGCTCGTGCTCGTCGCTGCCGCGCGCCAGCTTGTGCTGCTAATTGTCTGTTAATTGTAATGGAGCTGTAGTCAGGGGTGCTTTAATTAGCGCCGCGCCTCATCCAGGGAGCGGCTCACCGCAGCTCCAGGGCTGCGTGCGGCGCTCTGGGATGGAGATGGGATGGTGCGGGGAGGAACTGGAATTCCTTTAGGACGGAAAATGCAAGGAATTCTTCTGGAAAAGCGCTGGGATGGCGTTGGAATGAACTAGGGGAGGAAAAGATCTTTTACTGGATTTTTGGAGAGGCCTCTGCTACGGACGGGGTTAATCCTGGAACGCTGATCCCATTCCCAAAACGATGGGAGCAGGGAAGGAGCCCGAGGGGATCCCTTTGCTCTGCTCAGCTCCTGGCGGCTCGGAATTTATTGGGATTTTATCCTGAATACCCTTGGAATTGCCGCTCTGCGCCGAGCGCATCCCGCCGTTTTCCTCTCCATTTCCCACTTCCATAAAATGTTATAAATCAGCTCCCATCCCTCCCATTCCTCTTTTCCCTCCTTTCCGTGCCATGCCGGGCTATTCCCGACTCACGGGATGTGGGATTGATGTGTGTGGTGAGCCTTGGGAAAGCCAAAATCCTCCAAAACTGGAGCGGGGCAATCCCAGCAGGCAGCGTTTTCCCTGGAATGCTCCAACCCTGACCTCGGGACAGGACCAGGGACATCCATCAGTGTCAGAACAGCCCCAAAGGCTCCTTCACCCAAAATCCCACTTTCAGCCTTCCTCATCCATGATTTCCACCTCAAATAGTGGGAATGAAGAGCTTGACCCTCTCAATCTGAAGTTTTTCCAGCCCAAACGGCTCCTTTCCCGAAAATCCCATTTTCACCCTTTCTCCTCCACGATTTCCACCCCCAAAAAAAGGGAATGGAGGGGCTGATCCACCTTATCCGAAGTTTTCCCACCCTACATATCTTCTTTCCTGAAAACTGCGCTTTCACCCTTTTTCCTCCACGATTTCCACCCCAAAAAAATGGAAACGGAGGGGCCGATCCTCTTCATCCAAAAATTTTCCACCCCAAATATCAGAAATGAGGAGGCTGCTCCACTTTATTTGAACTTTTTCCACCCCAAATCCTTCGCTCCAGTAGCTTTTTTTTTGTGTGCGGAGCCGCTCGCGGGGTGCTCTGAACCCCCCACTCCTCCGACACCTCCCAATATTCCAAATTCCCCGGAATTTGGGAGCTTTGGCAAGAGCTGGGATGGCTGGAATGCTGTAGGATTGTCTTTTTTACATCCCCAAAAACAGCTGTCAGGGCCGCTCGGTGCTCTCCCGTATTTTCCCACCGATAAAACTCCGGCCGCAATTATCCCATTTTTTATCTTTTACGGCCTTGGCCGCTGCGGGAGATATTGGATCCATATCGGAGCGAGAGAGGACATGAAAAAAGCTCCTAAAAGCGGAGGGGAATCAGTCAAACCGCCGCGAGAAACGCGGGGCTCTGATTGAGCACCCGCAGGTAACTCAGGAGGAATTTATGGCCCTTAAAATGTGTTTCACCCCGAGCCGGGAGCTGCATCCCTTTGGAGAGCGCGGGATTGGCATCACCGAGAGCGGGGACACTCCCGGGGACACCCCAAAAACCCCTGAGAGCCTCAGGATTGTGTTTTTGGGAGGGTGAGAAGCGATTCGGTGGAAGGAGGTGACAACGAGCAAGGAGAGGCAGCGACAGAGGAGATTCCAGGAGTTGGGATTTCATAAATCCCGCTGAGGGCAGGATCCGTGTCCTGTGGCTGTGGGGATGCTGTCACCCCCCTGAGCGCAATTTGGGGTGCCCGGGGTGGTTTTAGGGCTGATTCCAACCCTTTCCACGCTGCTGCCGCACCGCTGGAACCCTCAGGGTCCCTTTTCCAAGGGGACATCGATCCCGGGGATGTTTTATGCTCCTCATCCATTCCCTGTGCTGATCCAGGTGTTTGTGATCCCTCGGGAGGAGCCGCTGCCGTGCCGGGGTTATGATGGGTATAAAAAAAAATAAAATAAAAAATAGGGAAGGATTTCAATAGGAAAGGATTTCAATAAGGAAAGGATTTCAATAAGGAAAGGGGCAGCGGGGATGGCAGCACCCATCCGTCACCGTCACCAGGATTATCCCGGGAAAAGGAGCCTGGAGCTCCGGCTCCTCCTGGGAAAAGGGGGGGTTTGGTCACCCCCCGGGCGCCCTGGCCATCCGTCACCCGGCCGAGGGGGTGGCAGCAGGGCCGGGGTGAGGAGACAGAGATTTATGGGATGGAGGGAATGCGGCCTTGGGAGGGAAAAGGGAAGGGAAGGGAAGGGAAGGGAAGGGAAGGGAAGGGAAGGGAAGGGAAGGGAAGGGAAGGGAAGGGAAGGGAAGGGAAGGGAAGGAGGAAAGAAGAAGAGGAAGGGGAAAGGGAAGGAGAGGAAGGGAAGGGAAGGGAAGGGAAGGGAAGGGAAGGGAAGGGAAGGGAAGGGGAAAAGGAAGGGAAGGATGTCGATGGATATCAATGGATACTGATGGCTATTGACAGATATTGATGGCTATCGATGGATGTCGATGGATTTTGATGGATATTGATGGATGTCGATGGATTTTGATGGATGTTGATGGATGTTGATGAATATCGATGGATATCAATGGATATCGATGATATCAATGGGTATCAATGGGTATCAATGGATATCAATGGGTATCGATGGATATCAATGGATATCAATGGGTATCGATGGATATCAATGGGTATCAATGGGTATTGATGGATATCAATGGGTATCGATGGATATCAATGGATATCGATGGATATCAATGGATATCGATGGATATCAATGGATATCGATGGATATCAGTGGGTATCAATGGATATCAATGGGTATCAATGGGTATCGATGGATATCAATGGGTATCGATGGATATCAATGGATATCGATGGATATCAGTGGGTATCAATGGATATCAATGGGTATCAATGGGTATCGATGGATATCAATGGATATCAATGGATATCAATGGGTATCGATGGGTATCAATGGGTATCAATGGGTATCGATGGATATCAATGGATATCAATGGATATCAATGGGTATCGATGGGTATCAATGGGTATCAATGGGTATCGATGGATATCAATGGATATCGATGGATATCAATGGATATCGATGGATATTGATGGATGGAGGCCACTCGAAATCGGGGCCAAGCCCAGGTGACCCCCAGGACCCCCCCAGCCCCCGGGTGCTGAGGGTGAGGGGCTGCTGGGTGCGCAGGGAGGAGGATCCAGGAATTTTCCAGAATCATCCAGCAGAAAGGAGGCGTTGCAAGAGCTTGGGATGTCCCCAAGAGCTTGGTGGCTCTTCCCCACCTATTTTTGGGGAATTCTGGGACTCTCCACCTCGGTTGCTGACCCCGTGTTAGGGTGAGGATGAGGAAAACCAGCCGGGAGCAGTGCCGGGATTGTCCTCAAGTGGCGCTGGCAGCCTGGCACCTCTGTTTATCCCAAATCCCACCCCTGGAGAGCCTGGAATGCGCGCTCCTGGTGGGGACAGAGCCACCCCTGCTGCGCCCGGGGGTTGGGGACTGTCACTTAACAGCGCTTAACGAGCCCTCCCAGCATTATGGAAATTCGCTCTTCACCCCCAGGAATCCGAACAAGAGCGGGCGCCTTTATGGTTTTTTTGTCCTTTTTTCCCTTTAATCTCGCCTTTTTTCTTTTCTCCTCTCTGCTCCCTTTCATTTAAGCAGCAAAGAGGGCGGGAGATCGAATTCCAGCGGGGTTTGCACATTCCAGAGGCAGGAACCACCTGGATACCTGAGACCCCCCTGATCGAGGCCTTTTCCTCGGTCCCGATCCTATAAATCCCACCCCAAACCCCTCAGAATCTGAGCACGAGCATCAGGAGGAGCTTTTGGACCTTCAGAATTCGCAGCTCCAGGAAAAATCCTGGCTATCCCATCCCTGGAAGTGCCCAAATCCAGGCTGGAGCAACCTGGGATGGTGAAATGTGAAACCGGATTGGTTTTAAGGCCTCTCCCAACCCCAAAATTCCCCGTGAACAGCCCCAAAATCCCATCCTGTCCCATCCACGCACGTGCTGGATCAATCCCTTTGGAAAAAAAACACTCGGCTCCTTGCAAATCCGCCTCCTGGAAGCACTTTTAGCTCCTTTCCCTTTGCAATTATTCCCGGGATGAGCCGGCAGCTCGAAGACCCGGGGAGGAAAATGTGTCAGTCCCAAAATGTGTCACTCATTGAACGATTTCCTCGAGATTTTTATCTCTTTTTCCTCAAACCCCCCCCCTATCCCTCCTTCAAATGAAAGTTGGCTAATGGCTCGTTGCGAAAAAAATAATTGCCACTGATTTCTCCAAATTGCAGAAAATGTATTAATGACGTCTTTTTTTATTTTTTTTTCTTCTAATTTTTTTTTTTCGAGACAGAAATAACTCGATTTGCATTTAAATGCTCCCCGTCTTTGCAAACTCCGCTCGGTGTTTTCTTGCAGCCACATAAAAATTCGGATTTCAGCGCAGGTGCCCGGGGGGGTGGGGACAGCGGGTGGCTCCAGCTCGGGGTGGTGGCACTGCGGTGGCAGCGGGAATTGGAATTCCAGCGGGAATTCAGCTGGGAATCTCCAAAATCAACCCTGAGCTGCTTGTCTTCGTTAGTAACTTGCCCCTTAATTTTGTTGCGGCCTCATTAGGCGGGACCCCAAAGGGAATGGTGAAATCAGGGATTTTTGGGGTGGGACACGAATTGCCTGGGATGGGGAAGGTTCAGGAATGGCCCCAAAAACGCGGGGTGAGGATTTTGGGGTGTCCTGTGCTGCTTCTCATCTGTGGGTGAGGAGATGAGGGGGTTTGGGAAGATCAGGCCCCTTTCCTGCCTTTCCACCCCACTGGAATTCCACTGGAATCCCACTGGAATCCCGCTGAAATCTCGCTGGAATCCCGCTGGAATCCCGCTGGAATCCCGCTGGAATCCCACTGGAATCCCGCTGGAATCCCACTGGAATACCACTGGAATCCCGCTGAAATCCCACTGGAATCCCGCTGGAATCCCACTGGAATCCCGCTGGAATCCCACTGGAATACCACTGGAATCCCACTGGAATACCACTGGAATCCCACTGGAATCCCACTGGAATACCACTGGAATACCACTGGAATCCCGCTGAAATCCCACTGGAATCCCGCTGGAATCCCACTGAAATCCCGCTGGAATCCCTCTGGAATCCCACCAGAATCCCACTGGAATCCCACTCCAGGGATGGTGTTGGAGCTGTGCGGGGTTTTGGGATCATCCCTCATCCCCGGCCCTGCATCCCCGTCCTCTCCCCCATCGCGGCTGCCGCGGTTTTAATTCCTGATCAGGCAGAAAATCGCCGGGTTTTAGGAGATCAGGACGGGCTCAGAACTGTGGAAATTGGGCTTTTCCCTGGATTTGGCAGGGCTGAGGAGCTGAGAGCGGAATCTCCCCCCCGGCAGCTTCAGCAGAAGAGGAAGAGGAGCCAAGAAATGAGGATGAATCCTCACTCTAAAATCTTCCTCTTCCCCAGGATCCTTCCCAGCTCCAGCTGAGCGGGGAAACTGAGGCACGGGGCAGTCGGGAGGATTTGGGGGAGGATTTCCCGGGGGTTCAGGATCTCCCTGACCCTTGGGATTCCTCCTTCCCACTCCTCGTTTGGGGATAAACGCGTTTATCGGGAAAAGGGAAATATTTGCTTTATCCATGGAAAAATAACTGGATTTCTCCCATCTGTGGGGTCACCATTAGTGCCCCGATGTCCCCACAGAGGGCAGGGTCCTTCCTGGGGGCTGATTTCCCAAAAATTCACGGCTTTGCTGCAATAGGAAAACCGGGAAGGAGAAATTCCTGGCGGGCCAGGAGGGGTTTGTCTGTGCGGGAGTTTGTGAGCCCCTTCCCCTTTTATCCAGGCGGGTTCCCAGGGATCTGCTCCATCCCAGAAGGAGCAGATTTGGGGTTCAGGATGCTGGGAAATGCTGGGAATTCCCTCCGGGAGAGGCTTTAATTCAGCCGGTTGTGTTTTATGCGCGGCTCCCTCGGCTCCATAAAAAGCAAACGGCCGCCCTAAAAGCTGAAAAGAGGAGGAAAAACATTCCCTGGTTTATTCCCTGCCCTCTCCTGCGTGGATCTTTCCAACAGCTTCTGCTTTTCTTCTTCTTCCTCCTCCTCCTCCTCCTCCTCCTCCACCTGGGGTTGCAGAACCCATGGAAGGGCAAAAAATTCCCTCTTGGGCGCTGGATTTGGGACAATTTCTAAGGTTCCCAAAATCCTGTGCCATATTCTGGACTCATCCCGGGTGTCCCCATTCCTCGGGAAGGGAATCCCAATGCATGATGTGCCCGATATTCCCTGGAAAGAGTATCAGGATGCGACTCCAGGGTTTTTTTTTGGCGTGTCCCCAGCAAGGCCGTGGCAGTGGGGGGACGTCCCCAGCCTCTCTCCCCTCCCCAGGTCCTCCCTCCCTTCCCTCCCCTTGTGTTTTCCTTGCAAACAGCCTCGCCTTTGAAATTCAAATGCTGCCGTGGCCCTTTGCTCACCCTCGGCAGGAATATCTCCCTTTTCATCTGAAAATAATTAACAAATGAACAAAACTCCTGTGCGAAATTAAAATTCATGCCCAGAGGTGACCTTTGAAGCCCGGCACCGCTGCTGGCTTGGGTTGGGTTTTTTTATATTTTCCCTTTTTTTTGTTTTTCTCACGCTCTCCGCAGCTCCAGAGGGCTCCTTTCCACCTCCTTTCCCCCTCTCTTTTTTTTTTAATTACCATAAATTGCATTCTTCCGGGGATTCTTTGCCTCCTCCCAGTCCTGGATATCCCCGCGGGCTCCAAAATCTGTCCCTGGAGAGGGAGCAGGGCCGGATGCTCCCGCCGGGCTCGGGCACAGCGTGTGGGATTTCTTTGGGATCAATAAGGTCATGGAATCCCCACCAGCCGGCTCCATCTGCCCGGGGTCTGGGTCAGCTGCCACGGGAGGATAATTGTTTGTAATTAATTACAAAGAGATCCGCAGCCAGAGCCCTGCCCAGGGCAGGGGACTTCCCATGGGATCCCCTTGAGGGATGGAGATGTCTCATCCCGGCTCGTTTAAAGCTCAAGGATTTGCTGGGATTCACTTTGGGATGCTCTTGGTTGGTGGGATGGACTTCTCCTGTATTTCCCTATGGCGAATTCAACCCCAGAGTGGTTTTCTTCTAGAGGAGGGAGGAAATTTTGAGCTGGGAATGGTTCCAGGTGCAGCCAGAGGAATTCTGGTCCTCGTGGTCAGGCTTTGCTTTGAATTCCAGTTGGGATGGATGGATGGATGGATGGATGGATGGATGGATGGATGGATGGATGGATGGAGGGATGGATGGATGGAGGGATGGATGGATGGATGGATGGATGGATGGATGGATGGATGGAGGGATGGATGGGCTGGGTCATTCTGGTGCCAAGAGTGGATTTTGGGGAGCAGCAATGACAGGAAAACCAGGACAGGAGGAGGAAGAAAAAGCAGGAATGATCCATGACACGAGGTGAAAAATGTCCTTCCCAGCATGGAACCAGCCCCTCTGGCTTTGTCCTGGCATCCAGGTGCATCCCAGCACGGGCAGCATTCCAGGGCTGCTCCCTGAGGATGCTCCTTTGGGGCTGGGCGAGGATTCTCCCCCCACGGGAGCTTGTGGGGGAAGGAGCAGGGATGGGGCAGGGAAGGAGCAGGGATGGAGCAGGGAAGGAGCAGGGATGGAGCAGGGAGGGATCAGGGAAGGAGCAGGGATGGAGCAGGGAAGGAGCAGGGAGGGATCAGGGAAGGAGCAGGGAGGGATCAGACCCCCGGCCCCCCCGCGGAGGCACAGCCGGCTCTGTAATTAAGCCAAGTGGGAAAGGTTGCCATGGCACCAAGAGCAAAGAAACGAAGCTGCACCTTTATGGCTGCTCCGGAGCCTCCGGGCGTTCCCAGCCCCTCTGCCCGGAGGGCGCTGGGGGGGCCGTGGGGCACAGGGGACCCCCTGCCACCCCCTGAACCCTGCCGTGTGTCGGTGAAGGGGCAGAGGGATCGGGATGTGGCAGCGGGACCCCGCGGCTGTATCTGGCCTGATCCACCGGGATCTGAGCTTGTCCCAGTGGGCTCCATCCCGATTTTCCCCCCGTCCCACGTGGCCGCGTCCCCGTCCCTGCCCGCTGGGCACAGGTGGCTCTTGGGGGGCTCTCCTATGAACCTGAGACTTGGGGGGCTCCCCCAGCACCCCGACTCTGTCGCCTGTGCGTCCCCCACACCCCAACACCCCGGAGCCGGCCCTGACGGAGGTGGCTCCATCACATCCCGTTGTCCTGGCAACGGGCGAGGATGCTGCGGAGCCAGCCCCGGCCTGTCCCCTCCGGCTCCGGGAATGTCCCCCTTGCGCCTGGATCCTTCCCAGGATGCGGTGACTGTCCCCTCCTCACTCCCACACTGCGACAGGGTTCTCTGGTGGCATTTGTGCCCCTTTGTCCTGCCCAACCGAAGAGCAAACCCGAGGCTGTGACGAGCGGGAGAGGTCTCAGCCATTCCCGTGCCCGGGATTTATTTTCTCTCCCTCTCTGTCCCACATTCCGAGCCGTTCCTTGCCCTTTCCCTGGCCTTGCGCTCCTGTTGTGTTCCTGCGGCGACAAAAATAGCCCGGGAGGTGCTAAAATAGAATTAAGGATATGTAAATGCTGTTTGTGCTCGCCCTGTTGCCTCCCTCTTTTCGGCAGGAGCGATGATTTCCCTGTCAACCCCAGCCCGGGGAGGCGGTTTGGGATCAGGGAATGCCGGGACGCGGAGCTTTGCCGGGGGGCTCGGATGGATTTGCGAGCTCCCCTTGGCACCCCTGACCCTTTTCCCAGCAGCTCCTCCAAATCCTGGGGTTTTCCACCCAAAATCGGCCGAGCGCCGTCACCTTCCCCCTTTGGTGACCCCGAGGGGGATCTCAGCATCCCATACCAGGGGGGAATTTGCACTCAGCATCTTCCCGGCAGGAATTTGGGAGGGATCAGGATCAGGCTCTGCCCCGAGGCGCGGAGCTGGGCTGTGGTGGAGGCAGAAGCTCCGCAGCTCCCTCGCTCCCTCCTCACGCGGCGAGGGAGGGAGAGCTCGGGAGCGCTGCCATGAATCTCCCGCGGCCGCCGAGGGGAAGGAATTAAGCACTTTGAGAAGCTGGCAAAGATCCCTGTGGGAGCCCCGCGGCGGCTCCTTCAAACCCATCCTTTCTCTCCTCCCCTCAGAACTTAAAACACGCGGCCGCTGCCAGCGCCGATCCCAACCCCGCTCCTGCCCCACATCCCCCGATCCATGGGCGTTACCCCATCCCTGAGACCTGCGAGACCCCAAAATCCCGGCTTGTCCCCCTAAATCCCGGCTTGTCCCCTAAATCCCGATTTGTCCCACTAAATCTCGATTTGTCCCCCAAAATCCCGTCTTGTCCCCTAAATCCCGGCTTGTCCCCCAAAATCCCGGCTTGTCCCCCAAAATCCCGGCTTGTCCCCTAAATCCCGGTTTGTCCCCCTAAATCCCGGTTTGTCCCCCTAAATCCCGATTTGTCCCACTAAAATCCCGGCTTGTCCCCCTTCTCCCGGCCTGGTTTGAGGCCGTGGGTGGCGCGGGGGAGGCCGGCAGGGCTCGGGGCCGTGGGTACGAGCTCTGCCAGCCGGGTTCGCTCACACCACAGCTCCACTTCCCCTCTCCAGACTTTGCCCGGCAAAAGTAGGGCGCAGCCACGGCTGCCCACGTTCCCCTCATCCCTCCCCGTCCCTGGCATCTGCTGCTCCTCGTGCTGGGGATGGGATGGGATTTGGGGGGTTGGATTTGGGATGAGACCCAAAAGCAGCTCCCTTTGTGCTCTCCGTGGCAAAACGCGGGCGGGGTGGCACTCCCTGGCAGTGTCACCGCTGTGTGTCACCTCCCAGCTTGGGAAGGAGCATCAGGGAACCGCTGGGACCTCTGTGACTCCGTCGGGATAGAGTGAATTTGGGGTGAGACCCAAAAGTGGCTCCTTTCACGCTCTCCCTGGCAAAACGCGTGTATGGTGGCACTCCCTGGCAATGCCACCACTCTGTGTCACCTCCCAGCTTGGGAAGGAGCATCGGGGCACTGCTGGGATCTCTGTCGCTGCCTCTGGATAGAGTGGATTTGGGATGAGACCCAAAAGCGGCTCCTTCCACGCTCTCCCTGGCAAAACGCGGGAGGGGTGGCACTCCCTGGCAGTGCCATCGTTCCGTGTCACCTCCCCACTTGGGGAAGAGCATCGGGGCACCGCTGGGACCTCTGTGGCTGCCTCGGGATGGGTTGGATTTGGGATGAGACCCGAAAGCGGCTCCCATCGCGCTCTCCGTGGCAAAACGCGGGCGGGGTGGCACTCCCTGACAGTGCCACCACTCTGTGCCACCTCCCAACTTGGGAAGGAGCATCGGGACACCGCTGGGACCTCTGTCGCCGCCTCGGGGTGGGGTGGAGCGGCAGGATGAGGTCCCGGCACGGCCGCGCAGACACCCACGGGCTCCGCACCAGGCGGTGCAGGGCGGCAGCGCAATCTGCATGTAAATGGGGATATTTAAAGCCGGGAGCCGGGTGGGAAGCGAAGGAATCAATTTCCCAAGTGGGAGGGCGGGGTGTTATTTTTACATCGCGCTGGATGCGCAGCTTAAATCCGGCCCTGGAAGATGGAGGGGGAACGGGGCGGGTGGGGAAGGCGAATCGTGTCCCTTCGGCGTTCGGGCTCCGCAATCCTTGGCTGCTGAAGTGGATCCACCACTGCCAGCCCCACGCGTGTCCCTCTGCTGCCTGGGCCTGCATGAGGCGGCAGGAGGGGACAGGGAGATAGATCCACGTGCTCTTTTCAGTGTCCCCACCGCGTCTGTGCCCTCGGCTCTGCTCATTCCCTCCTCTCCGAGCGTCTTTTGGTGCCACCGCTGGGCACGGCCTGCATCCGTGGGCGTCCTCACGGAGCCGCGGCTGCTCTTCCAGCAGCGCCGCCGGCTTTGGAGGTGGGCAGGGGCTCCTTTTGTGCTCGTCGTTAATTAAGAGGATCACTCAGAGCCACTCGTAGTGTAGTGTGTTGTCTCCTAATAGTTGCGATTCTGTCCCCGTGCCAGCTTCCATTAGCAACAAAACCCACTTATCTTGTTCTTCCCTATCTCTTCCCTTTATATTTTTATCCTCCCCTCTCCCTGCGAGTCTCTCTCTCTCTCTCTCTCTCTCCTCTTTTTTCCCCAGCCCGGGCACCGCAGCAATAATTCCACCAGTCGTCATCTCGGTTGACAAAACACTGGTGATGTGACAGCTCCGAGCTATGAAATCTCCGTTACCGCTCGATAATTAATTTACTAATTGCGTGTGTGCGCCGCTTCCCCGAGAGGCTCCGGGCCAGCTCCGCTGCCAGCGGTGCCACCGTGACCCCGGGTGCCCGCGGTGTCCCCTCCCTGTGCTGGGGACGGGGTTGTTCCCTCAGGAGGACGTGGTTGCTCCCTCAGGAGGATGTGGTTCTCCTGGGAATGGGGGATTTGGGATGGAGGGAAGGGGAGGGGGTCCTGGGAATGGGGGATTTGGGATGGAGGGAAGAGAATGGGGTGCAGGGGGTGATGGGGAAGGCTGGGTGCCCCCAGTGCCACCCGGGCCAGCTGCCAGCGCTGCCAGCCACGCTTGGGTGACTGAATGTGTCACCTCCATCCTCTGTGTCACCGCGTTTCAAAGAAGGTCCATGAGTTGGAAAAAAAATCCCTTTTCTGCCTCTATCCCAGTGGATAAATGGGATTTTCCTGGTTCAAGTGTAGGATGGGATTTGTCACTGCCTTCTCATAGGGCGAGGGCCAGGAGGTGTCCCCAGAACCCCTCTGAGCTGGATTCTCATCCCGTGAAGGTTGAGAAGGTTGGGAATGTGGATGGAGATGGGAGGTTTTTCCTCCCTTCCCTTCCCTTCCCTTCCCTTCCCTTCCCTTCCCTTCCCTTCCCTTCCCTTCCCTTCCCATCTCATCCCATCCCACCCCAACCCTTCACAAACCCATCCAGACCCCTCCCATCCCTCCTGCCCATCCCTCAGTTCCCACCCGGGGATTCCAGCGGCCGTGGAATGTTTGCATTTGCCCGTGGAATGTTCGGATTTGCCCGGATCGCGGGAGTCAAAATGAACAAACTCCTCTGGAGCCGCCGGAGCCGAGCGACATCTCTCACTCCGACACCGCCGCTCGCTGCGTTCCTGGAGGGAAATGTTGGATTTTGCTTTGTTTTGCTGCTTGTTCTTGGTGTTTTTCTCCCCCTTCGCAGTCTCAAAGCCCAGACGGTGCTTTGTCATCGGCAGGAAAACTTCTGCGTGTCCTGTGGGAGAGATGGGGCAGGGCCTCAGCTGTGAAGGAGAAGCATTTGGGGTTAAATCGATGTGTCAGGGGTAAAACCCCATTATTTGGGGTTAACCCAGGAGTTAAAACCCCATATTTGGGGTTAAAACCCCTCTCTTTGGGGTTAACTCAGGGACTAAAAACCCGTATTTGGGGTTAAACCCTCCTTATTTGGAGTTAACCCGGGAGTTAAAACCTCATATTTGGGGTTAAACCCTCCCAATTTGGGGTTAAACCCTCCCAGTTTGGGGTTAAACCCTCCCAATTTGGGGTTAAACCCTTCCAGTTTGGGGTTAAACCCTCCCAGTTTGGGGTTAAACCCTCCCAATTTGGGGTTAAACCCCCCTATTTGGGGTTAATCCAGGTGTTAAACCCCGTATTTGAGGTTAAACCCCCATATTTGGGGTTGTCTCCCCCTTTTTGGGGTTGTGTGAGGAGGAGAGACCCCACTGCTCTCCCCAATCCATGAAAACCCTGGGATGGTTCCAGGAATGACTGAAACTTCATTTTCCCTCGGACATTCCATCCAGGCAGGCGACACGAGCCGGGACCATTGCGAGGAAAGGGAAACTGAGGCACGGGCGGTGGAATTTGATGTCGCTGCCCCTGGGCACGGAGCTGGCCGGGCCAGGTGTCACCGTCGCTGCCACTCGGAGGGGCTTTAAGCGCCCCATTCCCGGTGCCAGCGACATTCCGGGGCTGCCACCTCGTCGCCGGCGTGGATAAATAACGCGTCGCCTCGGCCGCCGCGGGGCTCCCGGCGCGGTAATTGCTTTTTGGGAGACGCAATTACCGGGCAATGTTGTGGAACGTGTCGTGCCCGCGGGCTGGATCCAGCCCCGGGTGGCAGCTGGTGGCACCCCCGAGGCCACCGAGGGCACGGCTGAGCTTTGGAGGGCCACGCGTTGGCACCCCCGAGGTCAAATTCAGCTTTTCCTGCCCTCTCCGCGCATCCAGAACCCCCAAATTTTCTGTTTTTGGGGGTTTGGGGCAGGGGGTGGCACCGCCCTGTGTCCCCCTTTGTCGTGGATGTTCTCCCTGTGCTGATCCTCCTCACCCAGCACCCTGGAAAACCCAGATTCGGAATTTGGGATGGCAGAGGAGGGCAGAAAGGATGTTTGGCTCCGTCAGTGGTGCTTGGGGAACTCAGGTGTCAGAACACCCAGAACCCCCAAAGCCTCCGTGCTTGAAATCCTCTGCTTTTCTGCTTTTTCGGGGGGGTTCTGGGCAGAGGGTGGCACCTCCCCGTGTCCCCCTGTGCCTCCAAACCATCGCTGACGGAGCCAAACATCCTCGGCTTCCCTCCTCTGCCATCCCAAATTCACGGAGGATTTAAAGTTTGCGGGTTCTGCTGCAGGGGGGTGGCACCACCCCGTGCCCCCCTTTGTCCCCCGGTGTTTTTCCCCCTCACCAGGAGCCCTGAAAAACCCCAATATGGAATTTGGGCTGGCAGGGGAGGGGAGGGCAGGGTGGGCGAGGGCAGCCGGGGCTGTTTGGCTCGGTGAGCGATGGCTCTGAAGGACGGAGCTGTGGCTCTCAGCAGCTTTTGAAGCTCCGGGAAATTTGTCTTTTTGACTCGGCGAGGTGCTCAGGCGGGGAGGGAAATGCATTACGAGTTGAAAGGCTCTGAGAGCAAGAGGGGAAGCGCTCTGGGATTCCAGCCCCGTTCCTCCCAGCCGGAACAGGATCTTTTGTATTCCCGCATTCCTGCCCTCCCTCTGTCCCTGGGTTTGTTCCTTCCCTGGCTCTTGGAGCTCAGAAGGAGCAGGACCCCATTCCCAAGCCCTGGAATTCAGCCTGGAGGGGTGAAGGGAACACCGGGATGGGGCTGGGTGAGAGCCTGGATCCTGGGCAGGGACAAATCCTTTTCCATCCTGGATATCCTGATGTTCCCGAGCCTCACCCCAGGTGGGCTTTGTCCCCCTAAAAGGTGGGAATGGAGATGGGAGGGGATGGGGGATCCTGATCTGAGAGTTCTGAGCATCCCAATCCTCTCCTGGGGAGCTTTGGAGATGGGAGAGGAGATGGGAGAAGATGTGGGGCGTGATCCTGAGTATCCCAATCCTCCTCTGGCCTCACCCCAGATGGGCTTTGCTCCCCTCAGAAATCGGAAAGGAGATGAGTCCTGAGCATCCCAATCCCCTCCTGGCCTCATTCCAGGTGGGTTTTCCCCCCATAAGAGGTAGGAAGGGAGCTGGGAGAGGATGGGGACCGTGATCCTGAGCACCCTGAGCATCCCGGATCTCTCCTGCCTTCCCAAACAGGATTTTCCCCACGTCAGGGGGGGGTTTGGGGGCCGGGCTGGGGGTGGGACCCGACCCCACCGGGGAGCCTGGGAGAGCTCAGGCACAAATAAAACCCGCTGCGATTCATTCCCGGTAATAAACGGGAGCAAATTGCGGGAAGTGAGTGACAAACGCCGGTGTTTTAATGTCCTCACAAAAGCCCCGTGCGCAAGTGGGACTTTGCATGAGTAATTCCATACATTTTTAATGCCGGGCCCTGGGGGAAAATCCATCACGCGTCGAGTTTCCCTCATGCCAGGGAGCACAAAGCGCTCCAGAGGCTCCTGTTCCCCGCTTTTCCCTGGGAAACACCCCCTTGGCAAAGCCCTGGAGTCGCTGGCTGGGCTGGGAAAGGTTTTTGGGGCTGTTTTTGGGGTGGTTTGGGCATGGAAAAAACGTGCTCAGCTCTGCAGGTGGGGCTGTGGCTGTTCCTGGTGGCAACCAGGGACACTGGGATCATCCCTGGGATTTGGGGTCACACTCCTGGATTTTGGGGAGCATCCAGAGGCTCCCACACGCGTCTCTCCTCATGATTCCCGGAGAATCCAGCCCAGCCGGGGAGAGGCAGAGTGACAGGTCCTGCCAAGAACGGTTTTTTTGGGGAGAAAAATGCCCTTATTGGTATTCCGGCTCATCCCAGCTCCATTCATCTCCCGTGGCAGGACACTTAATAGGGATTAGCAGAGCTTCCCTATGGATCCAGCACCCCTGGAGGTGGCAGAGTGGTGGCACTTGGGGACTTGGGACAATTTGGGGGCACCTCACCCATCCTCTGCCACCCCGAGGGTTCCCTGCGGAAGCAGCTGGAGGGGGGATTTTTTGGGATGGAGCTGCATTCCCGAAAGATTTGGGGGCTCCGGGGAGCAGCTCCAACCTGTGCCGGGGATATGCAACACCTCATTTACCGGGATATTTCCTCTCCCGGAACGGGAGGAAGCAGCTGCTCCCTGTACAAACAAAATTAGGCCGAAGGAGGAAAGTAATTTCGTCAAAGAAATAGGGAGATGCAGGGGGAGATGGAGAGGAGACAGATGAATAAACACAATCTACATAGGAGCTGATAAAAATTCAATTTCTGCTCACACGCGTCCCGGTCTCACTCACACCCTTCCTCTCCTCCTCTCCACGCGCTCCCCGGCGTTGTCTGCAGCCCTCGTGCTTCCATCTGGGATGTGGGAGGCAAACACAATGATCCTCTTCTCTCTTCGGCAGTGCTGGAAAATTTTTCCCTTTAATTATGGCGCTTTAATTCCCGGCTTTATATTCCATGATTTCCCCCCTGGCGAGCAGAGGAAGCCGGAGAGAGCGGGGAGACCCCGGGATTTGGGGTCCTGTGAGCACGATCCCATTCCTGCTGGGGTGATTCCAGGCTATGGGGTGGGGATTTGGGGTTGTAACACCAATGAGGGAGCTGGAAGGAATTAGGAACTCCTGGGAGCGATCCCTATTCTCCCTTTGGGCTCCCGGAGCTGTGGGAGCACTGAGGGCTCTCCTGGATGTTTTTTTAGGGCATTTTGCTGTGGGCACAATCCCATTCCCACTGCTATGGGGTGCCTGGATGGGGATCTGGGGTTGTAGCAGGTGGATGAGGGAGCTGGAAGGAACTGGCAATTCCTGGGAGTGATCCCAATTCTCCCAGTGGATTCCCGGGCTCTTGGAGAAGACTTTTCCTGTCTATTCCTTCATCCTCTGCTCATGCAGGGAGCATCTCGCTTTCCCAGGACTGTGCAAGGCTGTCCCAGGCCTGTCCCAGGGCTGTCCCAGATCCATCCCAGGGCTGTGCAGGGCTGACCCTTCTCGCTTTTCCCCCTGACCCCTCTCCCACCTTCCTCTACTCCCTTTTCCCACCATCCCGACCTCTCATCCAAGATGTTGCAGAGCCACTCCTGGACCTGGGGACGTGCCCGTGAGGGTCCCTTGCTCCTGCCGAGTCCCCAGGGAGCGAGCGCTGGCTCCAGGCCAGAGGGGATGGATCGATGGGAGCAAAGCGGATGCTCTTTCCGATCTGTTCAAGGAGCAATGGAGCATGGAAACGGCCGAGCCGGCGGGGCCAGCCCGGCCTGAGCCCCGTCCTGCCGCTCACCGAGCCCCGGGAGCGGTGCTGAGCATCCCTGGGTGGCACCGGAGCATCCCCAGGGATGCGGGACTGGCATTGTCCCCAGGGATCCGCTCTCAGGGGACACCCAGGAGTGGGGACTCTGCTCCACCTCCTTCTCCGAGGGTTTGGGAGGCTCCAAGGAGAGGAGACAGAGGGTGTGGGGCACTCACATCCCCCCCTGCACACCCACATCCCCCCCTGCACACCCACGTGCGCGGGGGCTGAGCTGAGCTGCAGCCTGGTTTCCCTAGGAAACCGAGCGGAGCCCAAAATCCCGCAGGGAAGCGCTGGAGGGGCTCCAGAACGCGGCTGGAAAAGCTCCGCACCCCGGCAGCCTCGCCGGGACACTGATGGCAGTGACAGTGTGGTGGCACTGCGGTGGCACTGGTGGCAGTGATGCCGAGGAGGTGTTGGTGGCAGCTGGGGGTTGGAAAGGGGGGGGTTTGGGATCCTGGCACTCTCAGGTGGCAGAGTTGGGACAGAGCTGTCCCCAGCGCTGTGGGGTTGTCACCGGTGCTGGCGTGTCCCTGCCACGGCCAGGATCACCCAGATGATCCCCTCCTGAGCCACAGGGATTTTGAGGGTTATTCCCGAAATCCCGAGCCTGAAATCCCGCTGCCACCGGGGCGTTTTCCTGGGAACACTCCTTGGATGAGGGGGAGGAAGAAGCGCCTTGTTCAGGGATCGATCCTTGGGGACCAGCGAGGGAAGAGCCTCTCGCAGGTCACACCCTCACCCCGTGTGCTGCCTCCTCCACCACCCCCTCCTCCTCCTCCTCCTCCTCTTCCTACACCTTCTCTTCCTCCTCCTCTTCCTCCTCCTCCTCTCCTCCTCCTCCTCCCCGGGCCTTTCGCAGGCTGCCAAGCGAAGCCGCCTTTACCGGGGCTGCACGCTCCGAAAGTTGCTCCGCTCCCCCTCCGGGCAATTAAAGGCAAGCGATTTCTCTTCAATCAGGCGTATTTGAATATGGAAATGATTTTTAATTACTCAGAGTCAATATCATTTTATCACCGGAATGTGTTTGAACGAGGCTCGCCCGTGTTTGCAGGGTGTCTAATAAGCGGAATGCAAATTCACCCTGATTCACGGGTTTTGCGTGTCCCGGTGAGCAGGAGGAAGGTGCTGCCCTTTGGAATTTTCATTCCCAAGCTCCTGACGGGGCTGGAAATCCAGACAAACCTCTGCCCCTATGGGAAAACGCAAGGGGAGTGAGTGACAGAGGGACAGCGACTCGTGGCCATCCCTGTCTCGCCTGGCCCCGAACATGCCCGGGGTCAGCTCCACGCGGAGCCGGTGACAGCTCGGCAGCCTCAGATCCGCGGCCATTGTCTCCTGATTAATTTGCTAATTATGTTCTGCTTTAATCCGAGGGCCTGGCGGCGGTGTGGAAATGTCAGGCACTTGTTTATGCCCCGGGTTGCTGGCGGAGTGACAAAAAGCAGGGTCCCGCAGGTGCCACCACGCGTCACCTGGTCCCGCCGGCTGCCACCGAGCTGCTGCCTCTGCCACCGCCACCTCCCACAGCCCGGGGCTGTCCCTTTGCCTCAGTTTCCCCCACAGGAGCTGGGAATTCCTGGATCCACCTCCCTTCCTGCTCCGGGGTGGGGAGCGCTGGCACCGTAGCCTCAGTGCCAGCTGTCACCAGCACTGTGGGGCTGTCACCAGTGCCAGGAATGTCCCTGTCCCCTCTGCAGTGGCTTTGTGCAGGATTGGGACCGCTCAAAGCTGGCCCTGGAGCCACGGGGAGTTTGGGGCTATTCCAGAAACCCCACACCCAACGGGGACTGGGGCTGGCTGCTGTCCCTGTGCCTCTGTGGGGTTGTCACAGGGGGTGCAAAGGTGACCAGGACAGCTTCCCTTGATTCCCAGTGTCCCCATTTAGGTCCTACTGGAAAGCTCTGGGGCTCCATCCCCCTGGGGAGGTGTCACCCCCTCGCTAACGAGGGGACAAAGGACGTGGCCGAGCAGTTTCCCACCATCCAACATCCAATCTCTGGGTTTTCCTTCTGTGCAAAACCCGTCAGGTGTCGGGGCTGGGCTCCTTCCTGCAGGGCTGAGCAGCCGCTGCAGCCGGGCTTTCTGCAGCCCTCATGTTTATTAATCGAGATGAATATTTATGCAAAGTTCCTCGCTCCTGGAGCGGCTGCTCGAGTGCGGGCGTGATCTGGCCGCTGCTGCCGGGCTGGGCAGCGAGATGGCTCCGATGGATGGAGCTGGAAAAGGGGCTGGGGGTGGGATTGCTCCTTGCCGGAGTGCTCTCGGTCAGGGAGGGTCTCCTGGGAAGGATTTCTCCCCGCCAAAGCACCTGGAGGTGATAATCCCGTGGTTTTCCCATTGTTGCTGTGCTCATCCCCCAGTCCTGCAGGCCCAGGAGGGAGGTCAGCTCCTCACCCGGCAGAAATTCCTCCAATTTTCCCCAAAAACTGTCCTCAGCGTGCCTGGCCCGGCACCTCGAGTGCTTCGTGCTGCCCTGCCCTGTGCCACAGCACCCACACGGCCACAGATGGGCAAGGATGAGCCCCGATCCATCCTTGGGTGCACAAAGAGCCTGGGAACCCCAAAATGGGGATGCTGAGCTGAAATCCATCTTCCTGGCCACATCCAAAGGTCTGGGAATCACTTGGGATGATCTTTTGGCCGTGCCTTCAATCCGGAGGAAACCACAAAGTGAAATTTATTCCATGGCTTGTGCACGTCCTTTCTCTGCTTCTCATCACCTGGGCTTCCCTCGCTCTTTTTTTCCTGGGCTTTTCTCCATGGCACCAGCGGGAGAAAACTCCACGTGAAGGTCCCTGGGAGGGTCCCTCATCCCGGTGAAGGCTCCTCCGCGGGCGCTCCCATCAGAGCGGATTATCCAGCAACCCAAACTCCCCTTAAACCAGTTTACAGCTGGTTTTGTTTTCCCGCTGGAGAAATTCGCCGCCAAGTTTACGGGAAGCGATTCAGACAAGCCGCCGTCGTTACCGGCTGCTCCGGGGCTCCAGGTGCTCCTGCTAAACCTTTCTGAAATCCTCTGCTCCCTGCCCTGCTCAGGAGAGAATCCCCGGGGATGGAGCCCATCGGGGGCTGGATGAGCATCCCCAAACCCCCGGTCGGGAGCTGGACTCAACTCTGCCCTCAATCCTCACCGGGCACAGAGCAGCTGCCACCTCGGTGGCTCTCCCCGTCCCTGATTTCTGTGCCAAATGAAGGGGAAACGAGAGCTCTGTGTTGGAAGCGGCAGCGCCGGGCGCCTGCGGAGCCCCAGGGGGATGCTCGGTCGGTGCTCGGCTGTCCCGGTGTGCCCGGTCCCCGCGGCGCCGCAGGCCGCTAATGACAGCGGTGGCACCGGGGACCTCGTGTCAGCCTGGCGGGTTTTTATGGCCTTAATGGACGGGTCTGATTCGCAGCGAGCCATAAAGCCCCGGTGTCACCACCTCGGCGCGCTGCTCTAATTACACCCCGCGAGAAGCTCTGCCCCCGAATCCGCGGGCACCGGAGAGGCCCCGATCGCTGTTTTCCCACATCCCTGGGGTGAGGAGGAGGATGGGGGCTCAGAGACCTCACTCTGGAGGGGTCTCCAGTGCTTTTCCAAGCCGTGCCTGGGGGGCTGGGGGAGGATGAGCACCCTCCTGGCTGAGGATTTGGTGGCAGCGGCGCTCCCGCGGTGCCGGGGGAGGTTTGCAGGGATGCAGCAGCAGCAACAAGCGGCTCCCGAGAGCACCCAGTTGTCCTGGTAACAGTGGGTGCCTCCCGCTCCCTCAGCTCAGCCCCCCCCAGCGCCGGGGCCCCCCAGCTCCTCTTTGTCCCCCTGGGGCAGAGGGGACATGGCAGGGAGGGGACACGGAGGATGGGAGTGACTCCCGGGCTGAACAGGCAGGGGGATGGTGGCCTTGTGGGACAGAGTGACACGAGCCAGGCTGGGCCACATCTTCAGGGCCTGCACCTGTATCCTGCACCGCATCCAGCGCTGCATCCTGCACCACAACCTGTGTTGCATCCCCTGTTGCATCCTGCATCCCACACCACATCCCACGCTGCATCCTGCATCGCGTCCTGCACCGCATCCCACGTTGCATCCTGCATCCCACATCAATTCCACGTCGCATCCTGCATCCCACACTAATCCCACGTTGCATCCTGCATCCCACGCCGCATCCCGCGTTCCTCGCAGGGCAGTGGTAGCCGGCCCAAGAGATCCCTTTGGAAATTCCCAATTCCCTCAACCGCCCAGAGCTACTTGGCTGAGGGTGCAAACCCCTCGTGGGAAGCCGGGAATGACCCGGGGATCCGTGGGTTTGGGATTGTTCATCCACGGAGCTGCGCTGAGCTGTGTTTACAGAGCCGGGGAACATCGGGAATATCCTCTGGCTCCGGCGCTGCTAATGCTGCTTTTCTCCTCGGGATAAAGACCAGCCTGAAAAGCTGGTTTGCTTTCTCCCAGCCTCGACCCGCAGGGGATGAGTGACTGTCTGGGGACGCTGGGTCAGGCACCCAGGGACTGCAGGGAAGC